>CM060348.1:497977-512977 GCA_030674155.1 Stramonita haemastoma | reverse complement strand
CCCCTACCCCACAAACCACCATCACCACCACCACCACCAATTTAACCTATATTTAAACAAAGACAAGGAAGAGTAGGATACATTCAACAAAACACATCATCTCCAACTGGATACATTGATAATGAACTGCATTCCCACATCAAGAGGAATGAAAAGATGAGTTCAAAAAGAGAAAAAGAAAAGGAGGTGTGTGTGTGTGGGGGGGGTGGGGGTGGGGAGGAGATGAGTGGATTACTAATGCATATGCATAAAAGCAAACAAAACCCCCCAGATGAATAAGTTAAGTAAAGCTTGTGTACTTATGACATACATATACCTAAACAGACACACACACACTATATATATATATATATATATATATATATATATATATATATATATATATTATATATATATATATTATATGTATGTATGTATGTATGTATGTATGTAACAGAGTGGGCATCTGTAATGTCCCATCTCTGCACAGCATCTCAGCTGGGCACAGCTAGATAGTTAAGATGTGGCATCTCAAAAGAGGCTGTATAAATACTACATTTCACTGCATAAATACTACTACATTTCACTGCACACATACTACATTTCACTGCATAAATTCTACATTTCACCGCCAAGGCAAAGTGTAAGCAACAGAGAGTTTTCAACCACCATCCAAGAAAACAGAGCATTGCGCAATTCACAGGTGTGTCCAGATTTAGTAACACAACACTGCTATGACAGGGCTGTGATGGCATGGGAGGTAATCTACTTACCACCCCCATCACACATACACACACACACACACACACACATACATACTATACAGAGAGAGAGAGAGAGAGAGAGAGAGAGAGAGAGAGAGAGAGAGAGAGAGAGAGAAACATAGCTACATGATATACACATGAATATAACCAATATATAAAACACATTACAATCAACAAAGATTCTCAATAACATGAAACATACAGCGCTTCTTAATAATAACCACTAACACATTTGCTAAAACTATTGTCATATGGATTGATTGTGTGTTGTATAGGTCAAATGCAAGCCTTTGATTTGTTTTTGCAAGATATAGAATATAAATTTCATGTATTAGAAGTAGTAGTAGTAGTAGTAGTAGTAGTAGTAGTAGTAGTAGTATCACACACAGATAGTTGATATGATAAGAAGTTATGGCACAGGATGTTATGGTATGGTAAGGTATGGTAAGGTATGGTAAGGTATGGTATGGTAAGGTATGGTATGGTTTGGTATGGTATGGTATGGTATGGTATGGTATGGTATGGTATGGTATGGCGAACAATGCATTATACCACTTTCAGTCTCAGACAATTTCTGTGCTCTTGAGGAAAAAGTAGTGAGGAAAGACAAGTGCAGGTACCAACTTCTCAATCATTTTGAAAATGACTTATCAAAGATTAAAAAAAAAAAAAGAAATGAAAATAAATTCTAGGGAATAATGTCTTTCAGTGGCAGCATTGTAGGTATTTCTGAGTAAGAACCATGCCTTTGGCCTGACCTGACTCGAGTTTCAGCTCCTGGATGAGCCCTCATCAGAGGTCCCGGCGGTGATTGAAACTCCACCTGCTGTGGTACCTTACAGCAAGACACTTTTCAAAATTTAGAAGTGTCAATTGCATTCAAAGGAATATTTGATATTCCTGTGGCCTTTTGAAGCTGCCCTCAAAAGACGATGATAAAAAGAGAAAGAAAATATGCTTAGAATATATGTTGAAAAAAAAAATGAATAAGACGAAATAAGCACCTAGTGAATCTTTGTGCCTTAAGTTTGGGGATCCTATTTAAGGATGCTATTAAAGGATTCTGTGCATGAAATACTGGCTGCTCTCCCACCATAGGAAAATGTATGATAACAAATGCTTGCTACCTTTTATTTTCTCTCTTTTTAAAAAAAAACCCCAACCCTTTTCTTCTTTTATCAAAGGATTCCCTGTCCCTGGTGACGCGAAAGCTCAGTGGTCAGAGCGCTCACTTTCCACAGTCAAAAATAAGCAGCATTGAGTGAGGTTACCAGTTGGAAGGGCGACTGCTTGGCTTCAGTACAGTTCACCCAGCTGTAAATGGGTACCTGCCTTCTTTAGGGTCAGGGAAGGTAAAAGCAGCGAGGGAGAGGAGATGGGCGCCACCCTCAAGAAGCTGGCCCCTAGAGAAGCTGAGGTCTCTGATGCCTCACTCCCCTACCATCACATAAGTTATGGGACAGCTGTACCTTTACATTTTATGCAAGTCTCTCTCTTTGCCTATAACCCTGTCTTTATTGCTGCAGACTTTTTCCAGGAACAACCCTCTTTTTGCCGTTGGTGAGTAGGTTCTAAATTCCTGAAACCCATGTCAGTAATACAACTCGCTTTGAGTAGGTTCTAAATTGCTGAAACCCATGTCAGTAATTCAACTCGCTTTGAGTAGGTTCTAAATTTCTGAAAACCATGTCAGTAATTCAACTCACTTTGGATTTTTTTCACCCCCCCCATTCTTTGGCTGGCTAGAGCTCTGAGGTTCACCAATGGTGAGATTTTGCAAATGTCACCATTTTTTACCCCGACCATTGAGGAAGCTGCAATCTGACTTCAGGGATGGTGTCTGAACACGACACCTATGTACATGCAGCTTTTTTTTTCTTTTTTTTTTAACAAGACATCTGTTCTTACTAGGAGGAAATGGCCTGCTCTTTGAAAATGCGGAACAGGTTTTAGCATGTGCACAAGAAGTATACCTGTTCTGCATGCATTCACATACTACAGGGCCTCAGTTTATAGTCTCATCCGAAGGACTTTTTTTGGAGGGAGTGGAGTCAGTACTGACGTTAACTCCAGGTTAAAATCCCCTATACCTAAAACAGGCACCTCTGTGGTGGTTCGATCCCAAACCATCAGATCACGAGCACAATGTTCTAACCACTAGGCTATCCCATGCACCCCACCCCTTAACTTTGGAAAAAAAAAAAAAAATTTTAAAGAGCACACACAGTCAGTTTCATCTTTGCAAAAAAAGAATTCATCACCATTTTGCAAAAAAAAAAAATTATAGAAAATTTAAAAATCCACCAAAAACAAAACAAGTGGGAATGAAGTATTTCTGTACACATGGAAAAGCCCTTTCTTTTCTTTCTGAAGAAGAAGAAGAAACAGAAGCAGCATCAGCACTAAAGAATACGACAAAACATGACCCAACAGCCGAGTCACACACATTCTCTTCATCATCAATCACAAACCATAACAAATCAACAATAGAAAAAAAAAACTGCTGCTCCTGCTGCAACTGCTGCAGGCATATCACAAAGTTTGTCACTCAAAACAACAACAACAACAACAAATAATACAAACCCTCAACCCTTTAGAATGAACAAATCCAAATACATACATACATACATAATACATACATACATACATACATACATACATACATACATACATACATACATACGATACGATACGATACGATACGATACGATACAATACAATACAATACAATACATACATATATACATACATACATACCTACCTACCTACATACCTACATATATATATATATATTAAGTGACCAAAAAACCCCTCAAGCTAAAAACCACAGACAAAACAAAGAAAAAGAAAAAAAAGGCAAGAAAAAGAAGGAAAAAAACAAACAAACAGTCAAGGCTAACAGCTTTATCAGTCATTGAAGTAAGCATCACACAAAAGTCTATGCTGAGAAATGTTCCTTAAGGGTGACCCACTACAGGGCAAACCAACCATCTCCTAACCCTTCCCTACACAGCACCCACAACTGAGTTATAGACGTATTCGGGTTCCAATGTCGTTGAAGAGAATTTTTCCTCTGGAATTAACATCAGTGCTAACTCCACTCCACTCTCCCCAAAAGTCCTTCAGATGAGACTATAAACTGGAAAAAAAAAAAAAAGAGACTTTAAACTGAGGCACCGCATATGTTAAAAACCTGTTCCGCTTTTCAGAAGAGTAGGCCACTGTGTGCCTGTGGGAATGGATGACAACTTACAAAACTGCAAACACACAGGGACTGGATGAAAAAAAAAAAAGCACATGAGTGCTTTTTCCATTATCCTCGAAATAAAACAATAAACAAAATAAATATGAATGCGGACAGTGCAAATGTACAAAGCAAAGAGGAGGGTTCCCTCCTTAACATAGGGATGGTGTTAAACTGTGGAATGTTACATTAAAACCGGTTGTTACGTTGGTGAAACGTCATAATGATTGCATGCCTCTCCTTTCAGCCATGACAAGCTCTTAGTATAAAACAAACCTCTGCAATACAATCATCAAAAATTTAAAAAAAAAAAAAAAAAAAAAACCCACACCAAAAACTCTATCTAGGAAAAATGTCAATGTAATGAAACCACCAATTCCCTATTTTTGCAAAGCACACAGCACAAAAATAAAAAAAAATCACTCAGTCAAGAGCACTAAATTTAGCACGCCCTTTCCCTTTTACCTTGTCCAAGTTCGGTCAGCCAATTCCTGCTACAGTTATTAGAACCAGCTGGGCTGGCTGGGCTGGGATGGGTTAATTAATTAGTTAGCAGCTGAGAGGAGCTGAAAGTGGAGGAAAAACTGACAGCTGTGAAAGAGTAAACCTCATCCCCACTCATATAAAGAGCTACCACCTCTAGCCTACATACACGAACAAACACAAACATCTTCATTCACTAGAAGAAAGTTAGTTGGTTAGTTCTTCAGTTTAACATCCTTCCACGAATTGGTGATATCAGACAGGAAAATGTGTGTGTTACTATGAAAAAGAAATCTTCCAAAAGAGATATAAATCATATACGGAAAGCATACCAAATTGATTTAGATAGTTTGTATACTTTTATGTGTGTGTGTGTGTGTGTGTGTGTGTGTGTGTGCGTGCGCATGTGTGTGAGAGAGTTGTGGGGGAGGGGGCAGGAGGGGGGAAGGTGGACACATAAATGAATATCCACTTTAAAACAACTATAAGAAACAAAAAAATTAAAACAATTAAAAAGAGAATGTTGATGAGAAAGGAAAAAAACAAACAAACTTTAAACACTAAATTTGCAATAAAAATAACTAGTAAAAACATCATCATCCTTAGAGCAAAATTCTAAAACACATTTTTATTAATGAAAGAAATTGTCTTTTCATTAAGTCATAGTCCCATTATCACACTCTTATAGTAACAATGGTGTTTACAGTTTCCATTAACCCTTTCGCTGCTATCATATTTAGCTCAGGCACATGCTGGACGAAACAGTTGAATCATGACAAACAGCAATCGTCAACTGAGCTTTGCTGGCAACGGTTTCTACGACAAACACTGTTCGTCAACAGCGCAGTAAAAAGAATCAATTGCAAAGTTAGTTTTTATCCACCACAGAAACCATGCACATAACTGTGAAGAAGTCTTGACACGGTTTATGTCACCAACAGATTTTTCGCCAAAATCCAGGGCAGGAAACTCCGCCAAGTTGGCAGAAGAACAGAAGGCACGAAGGGAGATAACCCGGTTGGTATCGAAGGGAGACAATCCTGTTGGTATCGAAGGGAGATAACCCGGTTGGGATCGCTGACCACAGAAGCCCAACAAACGAAACAATTGGTGATGCCGGCAGATGAAATAAGTGAGGAAGCGGAGGAAAGGGAGTGAGTATAAATTTGCAAATCAAATCTACCTGTAAAGCTTGCCAAGTCGGAATTGAGCATGAGCATGAAGTGAGTAGGGAGAAGGGGTGAAAGGAATTTTTTTTTTAAAAAAGGGGGGGGGGGTATCTGGAGGGGGGGGGGGGGGTTATATCTGGGAGGGGGGAGTGAGGAGGGAGGGAGGTGGGGATTGAAGAAACAGTCCATATATCTTTATTTATTTATTTTATTTATTTATTTATTCTTTTATATCGAGGATAACAGAATAAGCAATCATGTGCTTTTTTTCATCCGGTCCCCATGTGTATGCAGTTTTTGTAAATATTGTCATCTGTTCCCACTGGCACACGATGGCCTACTCTTACGAAAAGCGGAACAGGATTTAACGTGTGCGCAAGATGTTCTGTGTGCGTTCGCACACGGGGTCTCGGTTTAAAGTCTCATCCGAAGGACTTTTGGGGAGAGTGGAGTCGGCACTGATGTTAACTCCAGGAGAAAAATTTTCCTCGACCGGACTCGGGAAAGAGGAAAGAGGGAAAAGGAGGTTGGGGAAGGGGTAAGGTGTAGGGGGTGGGGGGTTGGGAGGTATGGAGAGAGGGAGCAGTATGTGAGGGAGGGAGGGAGGGTGAGTGAAGTTAGGGGGAAGGGGGGCAGGAGGAGGTTGGGAGAGGGGAAAGGAGGTTGGGGGAGGGGTAAGGGGTAAGGGAGTTTGTGGGTTGGGGGGGGGCATGGAGAGAGGCGGCAGTATGTGAGGGAGGGGGGGGGGGGAGGAGGTCAGGAGGAGAAGGAGGGGGGGGGGGGGGGGTTGAGGAACCATTTTTTGGTGAGGGTGTTGGTGAGGGAGGGAGGGAGGGTGGGTTGTGGAGAGAGGCAATAGTAAGGGAGGGAGGGTGAGGGGAGGAAGGGAGGGAGGGAGGTCAGGGGGAGGGGGGGGGGTTGAGGAACCATTTCTTGGTGAGGGTGTTGGTGGTGGAGGGCACGGTGCGAACGTCCTCCTGCAGTTCCCTAGAGGCCAGGTTACGGTTCACCTGCAATGTGCACAGAGAGAGAGAGAGGTGATCAGATACAGACAGATAGACAGAGAGACAGACACCTGCAATGTGCACAGAGAGAGAGAGGTGATCAGATACAGACAGATAGACAGAGAGACAGACACCTGTAATGCACAGAGAGAGAGAGGTGATCCGATACAGACAGATAGACAGAGAGACAGACACCTGTAATGCACAGAGAGAGAGAGGTGATCAGATACAGACAGATAGACAGAGAGACAGACACCTGTAATGCACAGAGAGAGAGAGGTGATCCGATACAGACAGATAGACAGAGAGACAGACACCTGTAATGCACAGAGAGAGAAAGAGGTGATCAGATACAGACAGACAGACAGACAGACAGACTAACACACACAGAGGCATAAACATACACACACACACACACCACACACACACACACACACACACACACACACACACACACACACACGCATAATGCACAACACAACACAACCACACCACACCATCGTGTTGCTTGGTAATATCATTGTGATGAATTGTCTTATGTTATACTAAACTGTATTGTGTGGTGTTATGTTGTGCGACGTTGTGTTGTCTTGCATTGCTGTGTGTTGTGTTGTCTGGTATTATTATTCTATCTTCCATGTATTGGTATATGAACTTGTTACCTGGGTCATCATATCAGTCAGATGTTCTCTGTCGGCCATCTCTTGAAACACTCGGGTCATCTCCTGAATGAAAGGACTGCCCTCTACCGGATGGCGATAGGACACATACCCTGTAGACACACACACAGACACACAACACACTCAGAAAACGCTACTTTATAGACTAAAGGTAAATGCATTTAAAACAAAATTTGTGACAGATGTTACGTGCTGTTGTGGTGAAAATATTTCAAGTTTTCATTTGATTTTTTGAATGCAAAGTTTTAAAAACATATTTGCCCAATATTCCCGATTGTTCATTAGAAAATGCTTTCAGTGATTTTTTTCATTAATGTTTAGAATTTGTGAATGTTTGCTTCATGGTCCAGTTGCCCGTTTACTTTAGATTGGACTTTACTACCTTTTTCTTGTTCCAATAACATGTTATTTTATCAATGATAATTATTGCCTGTAAGAACACACACACATACACTCACCACACACACACACACACACACACACACACAACACACACACACACACACACACACAGAGTCACACACAGCCACAGCCACAGCCACACACACACACACACACACACAACACACACACACACACACACACACACACACACACACACACACACTGCTTTTAGCTTTACCTTTCCTGGCCCTAAAGAGGACAGGTACCCATTTACAGCTGGGTGAACTGGGGAACTCTACTTAAGTAAAGGCACGCAAACAGTCACCCATCCACTTGGTAACCACGTTCAATGATACTTAACCTTGGCTTGGGGAAAGCAAGTGCTCACCACCCAGCCTGTATTTTACAAAAACCTTATTCAGATTCTATAAAAATAATCCTATATTTTACAGAAACTTTATTCAGATTCGATAAAACAATCCTGTATTTTACAAAAACCTTATCCAGATTCTATAAAAAATAATCCTATTTTTTACAAAACTTTATTCAGATTTGATAAAACAATCCTGTATTTTACAGAAACTTTATTTAGATTCGATAAAATAATCCTGTACTTTACAGAAACCTTATTCAGATTCAATAAAATAATCCTATATTCTAAAGAAATCTTCAGATTCAATAAACAATCCTGTATTTTACAGCAACTTTATTCAGATTCAATAAAATAATCCTGTATTTTACAGCAACTTTATTCAGATTCAATAAAATAATCCTGTATTTCTATATTTTACAGCAACCTTATTCAGATTCAATAAAATAATCCTATATTTCTATATTTTACAGCAACTTTATTCAGATTCATAAAAATAATCCTGTATTTTACAGAAACCTTATTCAGATTCAATAAAATAATCCTGTATTTTACAGAAACCTTATTCAGATTCAATAAAATAATCCTGTATTTCTATATTTTACAGCAACTTTATTCAGATTCAATAAAACAATCCTGTATTTTACAGTAACCTTATTCAGATTCAATAAAATATCCTATATTTCTATATTTTACAGAAACCTTATTCAGATTCAATAAAATAATCCTATATTTTACAGAAACCTTATTCAGATTCGATTAAATAATCCTGTATTTTACAGTAAACTTATTCACATTCAAAATGCATCTATGACACTATTTACACAACTGCAAACACATGGGGACTGGATGAAAAAAAAAAAGCGCATGAGTGTTTATCCCCATTATACTTGATATAAAAGAATTGGTGGTTTTTTGTATTTTGTTTCTGTTTTCTGTGGGGGGGGGGGGGGGGGGGGGGGGGGGGGGGGGGGTTTTCTCACTACTTTTGAGTGTTTTATCTTCAAATAGATTATTTTTTTAGTTACTTTTCCTTCTTCTAGCAAAGACTGCAATTGATGGGTTTTTTTTTATTTTTGTTGTTGGCTTGCACATTGCAGCTCAACGGCCGTCGTTTTCATGTTAATTTTCATTGTTAAATTGAGCACATAAGCTACAAGCTTGTTGTTGCTATGATTTCTAAATGGTGTTGTTTTCAATGTTTGTCCAAAATTCTGAATAAAAACTATTTAAACCAAGAATAAAATAAAATAAATAAAATACCTGGCACGGTAGAGTGGATCTGACAAATGTCGGCCATGTTGGCGATGCGAGCCGAAGAGGGCCAAGCTGGAGTTGGAGTCCATGCTACTTGTGCCACCATCGTTTCCTAACCGGCTCTTGTTGCTGCTGCTGTTGTGGTGCTGGTGGTTGCTTCTGTTGTTGTTGTTGTTGTTGCGTCGTTCGGAGTGTGATCGCACACCGTCTGCCACATCCTCGTTATCTGTGTGTGTGCCAGATAACAGTAATAACACCGATGTATGTATATGATTTTCATACAGAGATCACATCACTAATGAGGAAGTGAAAACTGGAACAAAGAATGCCATAGGTCCATATGAAGAGCTCCTAACTACAGTGAAAAAAACGCAAGCTAAAGTGGTACGGCATGTCACACGAACATCTGGACTGGCCAAGACAGTCTTACAGGGAACAGTAAGGGGAGGGAGACGAAGAGGCAGACAGAGAAAACGATGGGAAGACAACATCAGAGAGTGGAGGACAGGCCTTGGGTGGAACGATCTGCTACGGAGGGCGGAGGACTGTGGGGAGTGGAGGAAGCTGGTTGCAGAATCTTCAGTTGTGCCCCCGCCACCACAGTCCACAGGACTACAGGACAGGTGAAGGTAAAGGTGAAGGTGAAGGTATTCAAGGTTGGAAACAATACTTCAGTGTGTACAGCACACAGCGCACAAAATCCAACATCCCTCAGTCAAGAGCGATGTATTTAGTACGCCCCTTTTCCTTTTACCAGCTGCCGCTGTAGTCTAGTGGTTAGGGCGTTGGACTGGTAATTTAAAGGTTGCGGGTTCGATCCCAGCTTTCGGCTATGGCGTTGTGCCCTTGGAAAAGGCACTTTACGGCTATTTTCTCACCCTACCCAGGTGTAAAAGGGGTACCAACCTTGTGTTGGGGGTTAACCCTGCGATACACTGGCGTCCTATCCAGGGGGGAGTCTATGACTCTCAGTCGCTTAACGCCACAGAAACCGGGATAAGCACCGGCCTGATGAGCCTTAAGGCTCGGGACAGACTTTAACTAACTTTTTTTTCCATTTACCTAGTCTCAAGTGTGGTCAGTCAGTTCCTACTGTATCAGCACCAGCTGGCCCCATCTGGGGCTGGGATGGGATGGGTTAATTATATCAGCAGCTTTATACATGTACATACCCACACACACACCCCCACACAACCCCCCACCCCCCCCCCCCCCATCCCCACCCCCACCCCCACCCCACCCCCACTACTTACCTCCTCGGCAAGCCTGCACGATGATCAACTTAGGTTTGTTGGCCATCAAAGGGCAGTTCCTCGCGCTGAAGCTGTCGCCGATTTCTTCGTCCATGATGTAGTCGCGAGCCCCCTCCCTCGCCTGTGCCCCGTCTCTGCCAAAGATGATTCCGTTCCGACCCCCATGAGACAGAAGGATCACGGCCAGAGAGTCCGCGTGGCGTAGCGGTTCGTACACGGCGAAAGATTTCAGCAGGGTTCGAATCTCCTGTTGTTTAAAGAATTAGTGGGTGAAATATTAAGTTTTTGATAATTTGAAAGATAGAGGGAGGGAGGGATGGAGGTGGGGAGGGAGGAGGGAAGGGAGGAAGGAAGGGTAGGTGGGAGTGAGGGAAGGAAGGAAGGAGGGAGGAAGGAGGAAGGGGAGGAGGGAGGGGAGAAGGAGGGAGGGATGGAAGGAAGGAGAAGGAAGGAAGGAAGGAAGGAAGGAAGAGGAAGGAAGGAAGGAAGGAAGGAAGGAAGGAAGGAAGAGAAAGAAAGAAAGAAAGAAAGAAAGAAGAAGAAAGAAAGAAAGAAAGAAAGAAAGAAAGAAAGAAAGAAAGACAGACAGACAGATAGAAAGAAATAATGACAAAAAGAAAGAAGCGTCTGAATTTCCAAAGAGAAAATAAAATGATAGTAAAAATGAGAAAGAGAGAAAGACAGAAAGGAAGGAAGGAAGAATATAGGAAAAGGAGAAAAAAAAAAAAAGGAACCAAAAACAGAAATACGGAAATAAAAAAAGAAAGAAAGAAAGACAGACAGACAGACAGACAGACAGACAGACAGACAGACAGACAGACAGATAGACAGACAGAAAGACAGACAGAAAGACAGAAAGAAACACACACACACACACCACACACACACACACACACACACACACACACACACACACACACACACACACACACACAACGGATAGCCTAGTGGTCAGAACATTGCGCTGGCAATTTGATGACCCTGGTTCGAGTCCGGTCAAGGAAATTTTTCTCCTGGAGTTAACATCAGTGCCGACTCCACTCTCCCCCCAAAAGTCCTTCGGATGAGACTTTAAACTGAGGCCCCATGTGCGAACGCACGCAGAACAACTTGCGCACACGTTAAATCCTGTTCCGCTTTTCGTAAGAGTAGGCCTTCATGTGCCAGTGGGAACAGATGACAATATTTACAAAAAACTGCATACACATGGGGACCGGATGAAAAAAAAGCACATGGTTGCTTATTCTGTTATCCTCGATATAAAAGAATAAATAAAATTAAATTAAAATAAAACACACACACACACACACAATCACCCCCCCCCCCCCACACACACACACACATAAACACACAACACACACACCAAAACACACACACACACCCGCACATACACCCACACAACCCCTACACACACTCACCCACAACACCTCCCCCTTCCCAACACCCACACACACCCACACTCTCAAACACCCCCCCCCCACACACACACACACACAAACAATCACACACACACAACAACCTTCAAACCTCCTCCCCCCCCCCCCCCGCCCCCCCCCAAACACACACATCCCCCCCCCCCCCCCACCCCAACCCCTAACCCCCCCCCCCCCCCCCTCCCTCCCCACCCCCCCCCCCCCTCCCCCCTCCCTCCCACACCGACACACCTGTGCTGTTTTGTCCTTTTCATGACACACGTGGAAGCCCAGTCGTTTGAAGAGCATGTGCAAATTCTCCATGTCCCTCTGGCTTCCTGTCCGAGGCGACATCGTCTTGAAATGTTCGTTGTTGATCACCAAGGCCAGCCCTCGCGGAGAGGAGTCCATTTTGTACACCTGCAACATTTTGATTTAACCCTCTTAGTCCCAAACTGGGATTTGCTGGGTTGAATTATTGCCCCCCCCCTTAATCCTGAACCGGGATTTGCTGGGTTGAATTATTGCCCCCCCCCCCATGAATCCTGAACCGGGATTTTTGCCTGGATTTAAACACAGTAGATTTCCATCACGCTGTGACCATCACTAATTGCTACCACATGTCAAAACTCTATCAGGCTAGAGGTAGAAACCCTGCTGAGAGTCTGGAAGTAATTATAGCTGCTGGTATGTACTTAAGAAGGAGGAAAAGGTGAGCGAGTGAGTATGTGTGCCTGACCTGATTTCGTGATGGAATGTGAAATCTAAGGGGCAGTTTGTGCTCAGAGAATTCGAATGCAAGAGGGTTGATTCTTTGTCACCGAGTGAAGGACACCAAAAGTAATTCATTATTCATTTATTTTTATACCACTTTTATGTCACAGCAGATTTCTCTACGTGAAATTCGGGCCTGCTCTCTCTCCCTGGGGAGACAGACAGAGCATGTTGCCACAAGTGCAGCGCAACCCATTCTTTTGTCTTTTGTTTTGCTTGTGTGCAGCTGTATTTGTCTCCCTATCAGAGTGGCTTTTTTCCTACAGAATTTTAACAGGGACAACCCTCTTGCTGCCAAAATCATTTTGTGTAACAGGACCTCGGTTTAACGTCTCATCCGAAAGACTAGCATCCAGACCACCACTCATGATCTAATGGATGAGGAAAAAGTTTTGGGCCCAAACATTGTCCGTCCATCTGTTCCAAGGAAAACTGCCACAAAGTTGATGACAAAATTTTACCGGGACTGAAAGTGGTATACATACAACTGGAATACAATTCAACTTACACATAAAATAATTCCGTATTACTACTGCCAGTGGATTGGTGTCTAGAGGTCATAGCGCCTTGCCTAGAAATTGAAAAGTCCCGGTCAGAGTGTGTAGTGGTTCGAAATCCCGTTTCTGGCCCAAAACTTTCCCCCCATCCATTAGATCATGAGTGGTAGTCTGGGTGCTAGTCTTTCAGATGAGACGATAAACTGGGATCCTGTGTGTTACACATCATTATTTTAACGCATGTAAAACAACCCACAGCAACTTAGAGGGTTGTCCCAGCAAAACTGAGTAGAAAAAAGCCACTCTGATAGGGAAAGAAATACAGTTGTAGACAGGAAAAAAAAAATAATAATGGGTAGGTGCTGCCACTTGTGGCGACACGCTCTTCCCCGGGGGAGAACAGCCCAAATTTAACACAGAGAAATCTGCTGTGACATAAAATGGTATTGATAAATAAATAAATAAAAATAAATAAGTGTTCGGTTTGTCCGTCTGTACCCCCAAGAAAAGCTGCCAAAAGTTGACAATGAAAACTCTGCCGTGACTGAAAATGGCATACATACAACTGAATTTTTTACAATTCAACTTATCAAAAAAAGGTAAGGTGTCCCATAACCTAGGCGGTCATAGGGGAGCGAGGATAAGAGACCTAGCTTCTCTAGGGGCCAGCATATTGAGGGCGGCGCCCATCTCCTCTCCCTTGCTGCTTTACCTTCCCTGACCCTAAAGAGGGCAGGTACCCTTTGACAGCTGGGGGGATGGGGGGACTATACTGAAGCCAAGGCGCGCAAACAAGTCACCCATCCAACTGGTAACCACACTCGATGCTGCTTATCCTTAGCTTGGGGAAAGCGAGCGCTCTGACCATTTAGCTATCCTGCCCATATAATTTTAAGTTGGACATGTATAAAATAATCGTGTAAATTACTACTCACCGATCCAGGGTTGGACATGATGTGTCGCTCGTAAAACAGACTGGACATGATGACCGTTAGAGTGGGGAGTGTGACCATTGGAGAGACTCATACGCTGCATGCAGTCATCTGCAACGATCGTTGTCAACAGGAAAATGTTATCAGCTGTCATTTGAAACCACCTCGCTTCTATTGTAGTACTTTATAACCTAACTGCCTGGCAAGTTATGGGCCTATCCCTGAGAGAGACCCTGCAGGCAGTTTGTTACATATATATAATATATATATATATATATATATATTATATATATATATATATAATATATATATATATATATATATGAGAAGAGAGTGACAGACAGACAGACAGACAGAGACAGAGAGAGAGACAGAGAAAAGAAAGAGAGAGAGAACTCGAACTCGAGAGATTATTTATTTATTTATTTATTCTTTTATATCGAGGATAACAGAATAAGCAATCATGTGCTTTTTTTTTATCCGGTCCCCGTGTGTATGCAGTTTTGTAAATTTGTCATCTGTTCCCACCGGCACACGATGGCCTACTCTACGAAAAGCGGAACAGGATTTAACGTGTGCACAAGATGTTCTCTGTGTGTTCGCACACAGGGCCTTGGTTTAAAGTCTCATCCGAAGGATGAGAGAGAGAGAGAGAGAGAGGAGGAGAGAGAGAGAGAAGAGAGAGAGAGAGAAGAGAGAGGAAGAGAGGAGAGAGAGAGAGAGAGAGAGGAGAGAGAGAGAGACAGACAGACAGACAGACAGACAGACAGACAGACAGACAAACAGACAGACAGACAG
>CM060348.1:473796-497877 GCA_030674155.1 Stramonita haemastoma | reverse complement strand
CTACAGTGGAAAATCTGCACACAAAGTTTAACCTTAGATTCATACTTCTTTCTTTTTTTTTCCCCATCCTTGTAGGGTTAGCAATACTCACATACACACAGACAGACACACACACCTGTCTGAAATCACTTTTTAGCGGATAGATTTTTAAAACAAAGACACACACTCTCACACACACACACACACACACACACACAACACCACACACACACACACACACACACACTGTCTAAAACCACGTTTTAGTGGATCAATGTTAAAACTAAGACACACACACACACACACACATTTTTATGTACTATCTGGAAATAAAAACTTAACTTTGACTTTGACACACCACACACACAAACACACACACCACCAACACGCACACACAACACAACACACACACACACACACACACACACACACACACACACACACACACACAAAAACACATACATGCTCACTCCAAAAACACCCCACAACCAGCCATACAGAATTAGACAAACACACAAACAAATACCACCCAAGCAAAAAAATAATTTCACAGACAAACTGTTTTACCTCAATGTGCCGACCAGCATCATATTTCGCCAAAATTTGGGTGGTTTGCCGTCGCGAGGCACCGGGGTGTAAAATCCCAAGGGAAAGTGCATTTGTGCGTAGCCACATATGGCTGTCATCGTCATCTGCATCACTCCTGCACAACACAGGCCACATACACCGTTTAAGGAAATCCTATGGTCACATCGCATGCTTGATTTTGAGAAACTAACAATAAAAACTTTATTTACAAATATACGCAGACAGAGCAATAACAAGCTCACTTCTTGCTTTTGGTCATTTTGAAACACACACACACACACACAGCCGCCCCCCCCCCCCCCCCCCCCCCCCCCCCCCCAAACACACACACATATATGATTTTTTTCTCAGATGGATGGCTTGATGAAAAAAAAGCAATTGCACTGCTTCTTCAATGTACAATCGGCAAAATAAAAGTTTGTCATTGACTTGACTTCACCCACACACCCACCCACCCACACACACACACACACATAACACACAACACACACAAACACACACACCACACACACACACACACACACATAACACACCTACACCCACCCACCCCCACACACGCATAACACACACACACAACACACACACACACCTACATACCCACACACCCACCCACACCCACCCTCATACCCACACCCCCCCACCCCTACACACACACGCACCCCCCTCCTCCCCCCCCAACACCCCCTCCCCCCACCTCCTCCCCCCCCCCCCACCCCCCCCCCCCCCCCCCCCCCATCCACCCACCCTACCCCCACCCACACACAGAGAACAACAGAAGAAGAGAGCAGTGACAGAGCCGATCTCTCTCTCTCTCTCTCTCTCTCTCTCTGTCTCTCTCTACTACTACTACTCAGCTCACCCAGCACCATGGCATCTCCCCCCATGGTGGACAGGATGTACTTGTTGAGGAAGAGAGTGAAGGCGGAGAAAATGTACCACAGCACCAGGAACGTGAACGCTCGCACGTCCCTCAGGCCCACCTGTTGTCAAAATCAACATTAACACTTAATTTTGGGTGGGGTTTTTTTTTTGTGTGTGTGTGTGTAGGGTATGTGTGTGTGTGTGTGTTTGTGGTGTGTGTGTGTGGTTGTGTGTGTGTGTGTGTTGTGTGTGTGTGGTGTGTGTGTGTGTGTGTGTGTGTAGGGGTGTGTGTGTGTGTGTGTTTGCATATGTGTGTGGGTGCGTGTGCGTGTGTGTGTGTGTGTGTGTGTGGTGTTGTGTGTGTGTGTGTGTGTGTGTGTGTGTGTGTGTGTGTGTGTTGTGTGTGTAGGTGTGTGTGTGTGTGTATGTGCTTGCATATGTGTGCGTGTGCGTGTGTGTGTGTGTAAAAAAAAAAAAAATTTTGCCCATTCATTACAAACACAAACTAGACCCTCTATCTCCCCCCCCCCCCCCCCCCCCCCGTCTGCCCCCCCCCCCACATACCACAACCACTACCACTAGCCCAGGAATATGTGGGAAAAAAAACAAAAAAACAGTCACGCTGCTGATGTGGATTATCTTATAAAACATATCAGATTGAAGCTTGTTCTCTCTCTCTCTCTCTCTCTCTCTCTCTCTCTCTCTCTCTCTCCTCTCTCTCTCTCTCTCTCTCTGTTTTTCTAGGAAAAAAATGACTACCATGAGGTCTGCATTCTGGTGATGTGCCATACTACTAACGTATTTCAGTTGGGTTTTTTTTTTCATTTGATGTCTGCTAGTAGTTTGTCTTGTGGTGGTTGTCAATTTCTTCCAGGATACTTTTGCTGGTTCTTCTGTTCATTTCTTTTTTAATGTTCACACATACACACACACACATCTGCACACGCACACACACACACACACACACACACACACACACACACACACACACACACACACACAGAGAATGTGACACACTTTTATTACTTTTCTTTCATCTTTCTATTTTTTTGGTGTCTAATATCATTTTGAGGTGAACAGACGTTAAATTAAAGAGAGCACATGATACACACACAAACACACACACCACCCATCCACCCTCCCCCCCCAAACCACACACACACAACCCCCTCACCCACCCACCCACCCACATCCACACACACACATAAATACACATGTAGGATTTTAACTAAATGCAAGACTAGAATTCCAGGACTCATCTCATAGTCTATCTCCGTCTCACCTTTTCCTTGTCGTTTTTGGAATGCATTTTGCCCTCAGAGTCTGAGCTCATGGTCCTCCTGTCTGAGGAGTAGCCGCCGTTCAGAGGTCGATCGTGACCCGTCCCTTTGTGATCGTGGACGAAGAGTGTGGACGATTCGGGGTCAGAGATCATGCTTCTGTTTCTCGTGACTGACAGGTGGTCATGAGTGAGAAGGTGACACAAACTCCCTGTGTTGTAATTATATTGACGGCCATGTGCTGTGACAAAAAAATGTTCTGTCTCTTGCTCCTAACGTTTTTTGCCTGTGGTATAATTCAAGCCTCAACCATGCCGTCAGGATTTTTGGAGGATTTTTTTGTTTGTTGATTTTGTTTTGTTTTTAATCTGTGCAGTGTTCCAACTCCTCAATAAGTTCAGGGAGAAGTTAAGGTCAAAGGTTGTGGAAAGATTCTCTGTCTGATAAATTATATATGAGATTCAAGACTTAAATTTTACATTGAAATTACCTGAAGCAAAATCTGAGATTCACTAACTTTTTTTGGGGGGGAATCAAGACTTAGAATTTAAGCATTTATTAACTTAATTATAATGCACTCTTTTGTATTCTAAGGTGGTGCTGTTCTATCTTATGCACTGATGCAGGGCTATAGATCTTTTGACAAACAGAACACCACAGAGTACACCTGTTTGTGATTGTCTATCATCAGGATCCTGCTCAACTGAAGAGTGGTGGGCTGGAATGCTTCAATTCTGGAGACAACCCTGCACACATTGGGAAAAAAAACAACTTAAATTTTTGTTGAACATTACAACAATGCTATTATTTATATAATCAAAGTCATTCTCTGCCTCTCTCAGTCTCTGTCTGTCTGTCTCCCTCTCTCCCTCTCTCTCTCTCTCTCTCTCTCTCTCTCTCTCTCTCTCTCTCTCTCTCTCTCTCTCTCTCTCTCTCTCACTCAAACACACACACACACACACACACACACACACACACACACACACACACACACACACACACACACACACACACACACACAGTGACATGCACACTGTCAGTCAGTCAGTCATTCAGTCAGTCACACACACACACACACACACACACACACACACACACACACACACACACACACACACACACACACACACACACACACACACATTTCTTTGATATCAGGAAAGCATATGATCAAGTATGGCACTTACGATTACTGCATAAGCTTAAAATGATTGGTCTGTCTGGATGCATGTATAATTATTTTAAAACGTTTTTGAGTAATAGATCTATTCAAACAAAAATTGGACACACTTACTCAAGTCCAAGGTTTATAGATATGGGGATCCCGCAAGGATCAGTAGTGGCACCAATGCTTTTCAATATTTTAACATACAATCTTCCCAATGCAGTGTCCAGCAATATTGAACTGGTTCAGTGCGCAGATGACTTATGCGTATGGATGAAAGTTACCATGAAAAGACACACTCAATTACGATCTCTTAACTACATTAAAAAGGCTTATCAACATGAGTTAAGTAAAATACATACATTTATGAAAGAAAACGGATTAATGCTATCCCCTGAAAAATCACATATGATGCTTTTCAATACAGGCTACGATCCACAGGTACTACCTTCCTTTCAAATTGGAGATTCTGTATTAGAATACAGACAAACTGCAAAATTTTTAGGGGTATTTCTCACTTCAAAACTAACATGGAATAACCACATAGAGCATGTCCTGACTAAAGCCAGAAAAAGTCTAAATGTCCTAAAAATTGTTAGCAAACAACAATGGGGCCAAGATATTTCATCTCTTATTCATTTAGCAACAGCTCTTGTTCGTTCGAAGTTAACTTATGCACAGGAAATTTTTTCTCTGCTCCTAAGTATTTATTGAGAAAAATGCAGAGTGTAGATAGCAAGTCTTTCAAATTGGCAATTGGCGTTCCTGTACATACATCAACTTTAAGAATGTATGCTGAAATAGGTATCTTACCTTTTGAAGAGCAAATTCACCTAGCTTCAGCAAAGTACATTTTAAGAGGTTCTACTATTCCGAATTCTAATTTAAAAGAACTTACGTTAAAATCTGATGTCAGTTTTCCCAAGAGAGCCAAATCCATACAATCACTGACAACAATCAGCTCATACACTTCTGATCTGTTCATATCTTCAGGAATGAACGTCAGAAGTGTAGCTCCTCGACCAGCTTTTTCTACCATTCCAAAGTGGGAACTAAACAGAGCTGAGTATGATATTGATTATACTAATATCAGAAAAGAAGAAAGCCCTGTTGTAGCTGCTATAGCTAGAGCTCATATTGACGAAAACTATAATGATTATCTTAAAGTTTTTACTGACGGTTCTGTAGTTGAAAGTGGACAGGCTGGATCTGCTTTTGTAGTTCCAACATTGAAGATAGAAAAATCCTATCATATAGGCAAAAGTTATTCTATATTTACTGCAGAACTTATTGCTGTGTTAATGGCTTTAAATTTTTTATTAGATTTACCAATGAATATATATAAGGTGTTGTTTTGCATTGATTCTAAATCTGTTTTGCAAGCACTTAAAACTTTTAGCACAAAAGTAAGAGGAGAATTAATCATTGAAATTACTCATCTTGTACATTTTCTGTCTTTACGAGGTACTACCATTGCCTTTTGCTGGATTCCATCACATTGTGGAATTCATGGAAACGAATGGGCTGACAGCTCTGCAAAAGCTGCTGCAATGGACATTGATGCTGAAGATACAACACCTCTAAATCTTCCACTTAGTCTTCAGGAGGGCAACCATTTACTGGAAAAAGCTTGTTGGAACCATTTTTATAATTTACGAAAGAATTCTTCAAGAGCAGAGTCGTTGAGATGTGACAGAGTGCGCCATTGTTATAACAGACTGTTAAGAAGCCTGGTATATAGATTTCGATTGGACGCTTTTAGAACTAAATTTTGTAAAGAAATAAGATGTATATGTGGCTCTGATTTATCACCTAGACATATAATTTTTCACTGTAAACTACTTCAACCTTATTTTCATAGTACTCTCATAGATAAGTTTTCATTAATGTCATATGAAAAAGTATTGGATGATAATGTGATTATGTTTGAAATAGTTAAAAGTTTAGTTAAAAGCCCTGTTGGCGAATTTTTGTAAATTTTCTTGTTAGGAGTTAAATTTGTTCAGAAATTTACCCCCCTCCCCCCTTCCCGTTTTTCTTCAAGAAATAGATTATATGGGTCTGAAACTGGGTTTAAGATTGATAAGGGATAGACACATGTAGGTGAGGTTATTCTATTCATTTTACTTTTAATTCTCTCAGTCACTCAACGGGATAAATACATACACACCCACCTTAGTTACCAAACCCAAACCTACATGCACAGTTGCACGCATTCACACACACACACATACACACACACACACACACACACACACACACACACACACACACACACACACACACACACACACAAATGATTTTGCACATGCACGCTCACACATACTTGCTCATATCTACATGCAGGCATGTGCACTGACATACATACTCACACACTCGCACATACACACTCAAGCACACAAGCGACACAATTAATTTTATTCTACTTTTGTTTCTCGTCTAATATCACTGAGTGAAGAGACGTTAAATTAAAGAAAGCTACACACACACACACACACACTCCTGGAGTTAACATCAGTGCTGACTCCACTCTCCCCAAAAGTCCTTCGGATGAGACTTTAAACCGAGGCCCCGTGTGCGAACGCACGCAGAACACCTTGCGCACACGTTAAATCCTGTTCCGCTTTTCGTAAGAGTAGGCCATCGTGTGCCGGTGGGATCAGATGACAAGATTTACAAAACTGCATACACACGGGGACCGGATGAAAAAAAGCACATGATTGCTTATTCTGTTATCCTCGATATAAAAGAATAAATAAATAAATAAATAAACACACACACACACACACACACACACACACACACACACACACACACACACACACACACACCTCCAGAAAAGTTACAAACACAGAAGACCAGGTACTACACACCCCACCTGATAATGGAATGAAAGAGAGAGAGAGAGAGAGAGGAGAGAGAGAGAGAGAGAGAGAGAGAGAGAGAGAGAGGAGAGAGAGAGAGAGAAGAGAGAGAAGACAGACAGACAGACAGACAGCAGACAGACAGACAGACAGACAGACAGACAGACAGACAGACAGAGACAGACAGACAGATAGACAGAGACGAAGACAGAGACTGAGAGGCAGAGACGAGAGGGGAGAGAGACAGAAACAGACAGAGAGTAGAGAGAGAAAGAGACAGAGAAAGATACAGAGAGAGAAAGAAATGCTGTATACAGAGACAGACTCACAGAGGGAGAGAGAAAGAGACACAGAGAGAGACAGAGAGAGAGAGAGAGAAAGAGAGGGGTTGGGGAGAGAGGGGAGAGACAGAGACTGATGTCACTGCCATTGTCAGAGTAACTGGAGAGAAGCATACAGATTAATACAGATTAATAGTCCTGTCAAGATGTCTAGTCTAAGCTGGTACACTTTTATGAATAGTAAAATATTAGTATCATCATTATATCATCCTTATTACCACTGACCATCAAGCAATTAAAAAAACAGCCTTTAATTCATTAGCTAGTCACTGCAGGTATGATATGGCCAGACAGTTGTGAAGATTTTCCCAGGGAGTCAACACTAGTTCTGCCTTTATTCCCTAGATCTATCAGTGTATACCATTCTTCAGTGAGAACTGAGATTACAACCAGAATATACAGATGCGCCCATAATCTGACAACCCCAGACAGAGCGACCATGGAGGCACCCATGTTAGGGAATTTTACCCTGGAGTTAACATCAGTACGGACTCTGCCACTCCCCAAAAAGTTATTCAGATGAGACTAGATCTATAGTATTTTATAAACCAAGGTTCCATGTCAGAATATTATATGCAGAGCATCTTGTGCACTTGTTACTAACTCCTTCCGCCTTTTTCAAGAGTAGGCTGTTTCAACTTTCATGTTGGTAGGGATGGAATGGACGACCATTTAAAAAAAAATTAATTAAAACACATGCACACACTGACACAGGTGTCATGTTTTTGACACCATCCCCGAAACTGGAATGCTGCTACTTTAATGGTGTGTGAAAACAGCTGCGTATGCAAAATCATCCTCACCATAGGTTAACTTTTCATCTCTATCTGAGGAATGGAGAAAAAATTAGCTAAAAAAAAAGTCAAATAGCTGGTGACTAAAATTTTAGATTGTTAAATGTTATGGTTGGCAGTATAGTATGGATGGTACAAACATAACCAGCAAACATTATCTATACAGTATTACACAATATAAACAAAGACTGCACAAAGGGACCACCCAAAAAAAAAAAATATATATATGATATTTTATATATATTCCAATCATACTGAAACAATGAGTCACAACTTGAACTGTGTGCAGTGCAACTGTGCTAATCTGCCTATCTGGTGTCCAAAACTGCAGCTATAAGCAACTGCACCGAATAAAATCAATAGATATAATATGAACCTTACAAACAACATTTCTCTTTCATCATAAAGCCTTTTTAAAAATCTGTTTTCAACAGTTAAAAAACGACAAAAAAAAGAGCACGAGGATAGAGAAAAAAAACACTTAAACACTCACCGGCGTTTGAAACATTCCTCGACAGAGCTACAGCCCTCTTCCTCATATACGAGCAGATCTATCATTAGCAATTGTGATGTGTATTGATTTTTTACTGTTTAATCAACCGCTGTGCAAAGGACGTGTGTGTGTCAGCTTGTCACGACAGTCGTCTTAGTTAATTCAGTAGCTCTAGATCAATGCCTACGTGGATGACTTCAGTTGCACTGTTACTATGCCGATCCTCGAATCGTAAGAAATTTCAACGAAAACGACATACCTATATATGAGAGGCAAACAGTTCATACAAAAGCTAACTCATGAAAATATTCCCAGTAAGATTTTAGGCGACATTGATTAGCAGCTAGTAACTTTTTATTGAACTTACCGCACACCTCCTGATCGCCCTGTGGCTATCGGTTTCCAGGGGACGCTATCAGTATGCAACTTCCGCAGCTGTTTATGACTATACATACGAAAGCGGTGATCTCTCTAACATCCATAATCACTTCTAGTTAGGTTGTCCCAGCGGAATGGTCCGATTTAGGGACTGTACCATCAACCAGCCACCACCATTGCCTTCATCATTACATACACACTACCTCATGTTTAACTATTTTCTGCCACAGTATGTAAGCATTCACTGGAGCCACTGATAAGTGGTAAAGAAGTTAACTGGCTTATTTCAACGAAAAAAGTCCACTCTTTGCAGTAACCAAGTCAAGTCAAGTCAAGTCAAAATGATCTTTATTGAGGGTAAAAGATTAAGTTTACACAATTTTTTTCATCCTGCCCTCACAAAAAAAATCAAGAAAATTGACTTATAAAACATTCAAAGACAAATATCAACCTTTGTTGAACAAAACTAAAATAAATGAGGATTTCCTTCCAACAAATCTCTCAAGATGAAAAACAAACAAACCCAAGACAGTACAACATAAGCTCACGTCATACATACAGATGATAAAAAAACAAAATAGCATGGGCATGAATAACAACAAGCAGCCAAATGTGAGGTAGTATCAACATAAACGCGGACTTATAGTTTGTCCATCAAATGTTTCTTCAAAAGTTTCTTAAACATTTGTTTTGAAGTTGAATTGCAGTCTGTCTTTGAGTGGAATAATATCTAGTTCTTTGTAGTTGGTGGTGGTCAGTGTATTAGGATTCAATCGGATTAGTTTAACAGCTGTTTTATGTAGGCAATTTATATACTTTAGGTTTTTTTCACTTGCACTGTCCCATAAGGTAGAAACATGATTTATAAGTGATATTAATATGTGCGTGAAAGAATAGTTTTCGTGACTGTAGATTTAGAATTTTTAATATATTTTTCTAAGTTGATATAATCTTACTGAGATTCGTTTTCCTAATGTGGGTATGTGATCTGACCAAGACAAATCTTGTGGATTACTGCACCTAGTACTTTGTGTGATACTACTTCTCCAATTTGTTGTCCATGGATATATAGGCCTATTGGCGCGAATGGAGAACGCAATTTCTGTCTTTTTTGGCCGAGTGGTTATAAACATACATTTTGTTTTATTAGAATTAAGAGACATATGATTGAGTTCTGTCCATTGATAAGTTTATTGATATCTGCCTGCATATCCTTTACAAGCTGGTTTGGATCATTGCTGTTACATTGAACTGATGTATCATAAGCAAACATTTGACATAACAGTGGATATGTAGAGGAAGGTCATTAATATAAATGGAGAAAACAAGTGGTCCTAGTATTGATCCCTGTGGTATTCCATATTTCATGGGTAATAAGGTTGATCTCCTGGGCCGATTTTAACAAGTTGATGACCATTACTGAGAAATGAGTCTAAAAATGATAATGGTTGGTTGGAAATGTTATAGCATTTTAATTTTTTGATGAGGAGAGAGTGGCTAATTACGTCAAAGGCTTTAGCAAAGTGTAGAAAAAGGACTCCTGTGATTTTATTATTATTGATATTCAAAAGGCAATGCTTAATTAGTTGTATTAAGGCTGTATGGCAATAATGGTTTTCACGAAAACCTGACTGGTTTTCATTAATTAGATCATATATTTCAAAATGAGAATGTAAGTGAAATTATATATGTTTTTCTAATGGTTTAGATAGGACTGACAGAATGGATATTGGTCTGTAGTTCGATGGATTGGTTGGGTCTCCTGCTTTGTGTAAGGGTAAGGGCATACACACACATATGCACAATCATGCACACACATGCATACACTCAGACACACAAGTGGAAGCACACAAACACGCACACGCATGCACACACACACACACACACACACACACACACACACACACACCACACACACACACACACACACACACACACACACACACACACACACACACACATTGCCCTCTCAATGTGACACCCAGGTTTGACACCCAGGTTTGATTCCTGCTGGAGGGGATTTTGCCCCTGGAGTTTACATCAGTGCTAACTTCACTTTCCCCAAAAGTCCTACGATGAGACTATAAACCAAGCTCCGTGTGCGAACCCAAACAGAACATCTTGCACACACATTAAAGCCTGTTTCGCTTTTCGTAAGAGTAGGCCAATGTCGTGGAAACATGACAAGATTTATAAAGCTACATACACATGGGGGACGGGATGTAAAAACACACTAGTGCCCATTCCATTGTCCTCGATATAAAAGAATAAATAAATAAATAAACACACACACACACACACACACACACACACACACACACACACACACACACACAAAGTATGCACTTAAAGCTCGCGGCACGTGCACATATGTACACGCGCATCCATGTGCGCATGCGTTGAAAGGGAGTAAACATGAAATGCAATCACAGCTAGGTAGAACAGATAATGCAATCACCAATTTGAATGAAGTACAAATCATAGCCAACCGAAAACTTCCTGTTCGCAGGAACGCATCATAAAGACGACACACACGATCTTCAGCCTCTCAACAAAAGAACAGAAAGCCACCCAGCGTACAACGGACAAACCTTGGTTAATGATTAACCCCCCACCCCCCACCCCCACCCCCCTATTTTCGGGGGACTTTGAATGGCGGCTAACAGGGCAGCAGAAAAGCACAGCAACAGAAGCCAAAGCACGACTTCCCTCATGAGAGAAAAACCTTCTCGCAGCCGTGTATGCCATCACTGCAGTTGTGACTTGTGACTTCAACGAACATCATACTGTGAGTATGATAAGCTTTTGCAAATATTGGGATATTGAATATGTCTAGTTCAAGTAGCCATGGATCATGGCAGCCATATGCATTTCGCGCAAGCTCTGAATACACACATGTATAATACTTTTACTGACTGCTTTCCACAATTATTTTGTGCATAAGCAGAGAGAGAAAGAGAGGGGCAGGTGCAAATGTTGGACGAAATGTCGTTACAAAACACTGGTCGTCCATGCCTGTTGACTTAACAAGAGCAAGGTGAAAGCCTGGATAATTTGCAGTGCCTTTGACAAAAAGTGAATGATTATTAGGCCATATGTAGACACAAGTGTAGTGTCCGCGTAACTGTCGCCGAACGTTTTATGCAGTGCAACGTTTGAACTGTTTCAAATGAAGTAATAATGGAAGGGGTGTTTTGTCATTGCTGCGTTTTCTAGTCTATTATCTGCTTCTGTTAGATCTAGCAGCTAGGATGTCCATTGGATGATAAAACAGTGAACAAGAAAGCCCACGATGTTTATCATATTTCAACTTGGCTGAATCCCCTGATGCTTCAGCACAGTCATAATGGGGTTTCGATGACTTGCCTTTTTTTTTTTTTTTTTGGGGGGGGGGGGGGGGGGGGAGGTTGGTGTCCCTTTCGTAGAGCTCCCAGGTTTATCACTGGAGAGATTTTTGCATATACGACCGTTTTGCTACCATTAAAGCATAGCCGCACTCAGGTTTAGCGTAGGATGTCTGTACACACCAGTGTGCATGCGTTTTTGTTTTTTCGTTCTTTCGTCAACTGTTCCTTACACAATGGCCCTTTCTTTCGACCGTGGAACGGGTTTCGACATATTCCGCGTGCGTTCGGACACGGGACCTCGGTTTATAGTATCATCTGGAGAACTTTTCGTATGAGTGGAGTCGGTGCTGATCTTAATCCCATGGTGAAAATCTCCGCGAACGGTGGTTCGAATTAGCACAGATCGAGAGCTCAACGCTCAAACCACTAGGCCCAGTTTCAGCTACTTACTTGATGAAATGTTGGTGTCTCATAACAGGAAGCATTATCAGAGACGCATAATGTTTGTGTATAATTCAGCACCCATGCATGCATCCATGCACAGGCATAGGGTAGCATGGGGCAAGAGGCCCCCATTAAGGAAAAAAAATCATCTAAAACCCAGTTGAAGCCACAGTGAGCTCAAACTTAGTGCAAATGGATGATGTGCTCTTGGGCTACCACATACCAGGGACACACAAAGACAGAATAATATAAAAGACCACAATAGGTGTAAACAAAAAAATATTTTATTGGCCTTTTTGCCCCATGCCCGGGGCAATACGCCTAGCAGTATGGGGCAAATAGCCCACCATGGGCGTTTTGCCCCAGAAGTGGGGGCGTTTTGCCCCTTATTAACAAAACAGACAAAAAAAAGCAAATGATAGTTGAAACACATGTAGGAATGTTCTAATCCTGGGCTGCTTGCCCCTTATCAGTCCCAGTCACTGTCACAGTTGGGGCAGACAAACTGTGCTAATCCAGGGGTGCACTCCTCATGGGCCCAGTGAAGACAGACCTGACACTGCACCCACTGCTCACGTGGTCTGGCAGGGCTGTAGGGCTGCAACAAACTATAGGCTACACGGCCAGTCTTCTTCCTCACGACTCTTCCGTTTCTTGTCGCCTCTTTTTCTGAGTTTTTAGGCACTTCCCTTTGTTTTTCCTTTTGTCTGATTGTTTCTTGACTGATTGATTTCTTTTGAGTGTTTTGCTTTTCAGCAAGCCGTGCAGCTTTGTATGGGGATGATGTCAACCTTGCAGCAGATTCTGTTTTTCTCGATCTTGACCTTTTGGTTTGTACTTTGGGGAGTGGGGATAAGCCCTGGATGATTTCTCTCATCACCTGGCTTGCTGTTGATGTGGAGGGCGGGGAATCGGCTGCTGTCCTTGCAGTGCAGACGGTGCCTCTGATGATGAAATCTCATCTCCACCCCTTCTGTGCAGAACGCAGTTGTAGTGACCAACATCTTGGCCAACACTTGTGAACTGAACCATAAGTGGATTTGGGAAGGCGTGTGTTCCATAGCGTTGCACCACTGTATTGTCCCTGTTCAAAATGACTGTCTGTCTCTTTAGGACTTTGCTTGTGGCACCTACTTCCAGCTCACCAGGCGAGGACAATGGATTTGACATTGCAGCTATGCGATCTTCCATTGATGCGTAACGCAGCCATCTCGGCAGATCAGCGTTGAGGGTTTCGACATCTAGGTCTTTGTATTCATCAAAGTTGTTGCACATGAAATCGATGACTTTCCCTCAAAGCCCATCTGCCTGGCTTTTCTCACTCACATTCAAGACCAGGTTGGTCAGTAGGCCTACGTCATGTTCATCCCGCTCTGCAGTTTGAAGTTTTGGGTCCATGGCAATAACGAGACTTCGAAACAGGTATCCCCATCACTGGACGTCTGGATGACCTTTACATGTGGGTCGCAGTGTGTCATGAAGTCTTGGTCATACTGATCTTGAGCAGGCTCTTTGTTCACTGCGGCATCTGTAGAACTGGTTTCAGGGTTGGCTGCTGTGGCTTCAGTGGGTTGATCAGGGGTGCTGATGTCAGCTGTCTGCTGGCCAGGGCAGTTCGCTGAAGAGTCTGTAGAACTGGTTTCAGGGTTGGCTGCTGTGGCTTCAGTGGGTTGAGCAGGGGTGCTGATGTCAGCTGTCTGCTGGCCAGGGCAGTTCGCTGAAGAGTCTGTAGAACTGGTTTCAGGGTTGGCTGCTGTGGCTTCAGTGGGTTGAGCAGGGGTGCTGATGTCAGCTGTATGCTGGCCAGTAGGGTTGTCCAGCTCCATCTGCTCCTCTGTCATCAGGGCTGCTTCAAAATCCACGTCAGTGAAGACGTTTGGATCAAAAGGCCAAAGACCGCAAGTCTTGAAGCCCTGTACAGCCCTTTAAGGTAGAGCTGTCCTGAGGAAGGCTTTTCCTGAGAGTCCAGCCATGTCGTGGATCGTTATGCGTCGTCCAGGGTTTGTCACCATCCAGCTGTCAGCTTCAGCATTGAATGCACTCCTCAGTGTCTTGAAGTAGAAACAGTCAAGTGGCTGAAAACCAACCGCCCAGGACAAGACACTGTCTTGCCTCGGTGTCCACGAAGTGCAGGAACACCAAACTCCTTGCTGGCACGAGTGAGGGGAACTCCACTGCTGACGGCTTCCAATGCAGCTGACAAACTCTCTCCGCCATACTTTCACCTCTAAGATGTCCTTTGGTATGATTGAACCATATTTGAAGAAAATTGTAAAATGCTCTGTCAGATACTTCTTTTTTTTCTTTCTTTTTTCCAACTAATTATTTGATGTACATTTATACACAGATACATAAGGATAATTCGTCAATACATCATTCATAGTTTGAAATGGGGCAAGAGGCCTACCATATGGGGCAAGAGGCCCAGTGTAGGCGTTTTGCCCCAGTGCCACAGTGGGCATTTGACCCCAGCCTGACATGCGTCATAATACTGTCACGTGAGCAAAATGGTGGCATCCTGTTTTGATTTGCTTGGCGGCTGAAGCAAGCTAATGGACCCCTTTTACAAGTGAACACAGAGAAAATGGGTTTCATCTGCTGTGTGGGCGATTACACAAGATATCATGGAAGCACAATATTACTAAAATAAGACCAAAACACATTACTTGAGTTGTAAAACTTACCTTTAGTGTGTCCGCATTCACCTCTCTTCCAGAAACTAGGGCTGATGTAAAGAAGCTGGTAAAGCATCACAGGGCTCCTGCATCACGTGATTTCAAAAATAATAGGGGTAGGCGTTTGACCCCGAGTAGGCCTCTTGCCCCATGCTACCCTACGCATGAGTGCCGGCGTACGCGCGCGCGCGCGCGCGCGCGCGCACGCACGCACGCACGCACGCACGCACGCACGCACGCACGCACGCACGCACGCACGCACGCACGCACGCACACACACACACACACACACACACACACTCGCTCACTGTCTGTCTGTCTGTCTGTCTCTCTCTCTCTCTCTCTCTCTCTCTCTCTCTCTCTCTCTCTCTCTCTCTCTCTCTCTCTCTCTCCCCCCCTCTTACTTTCTCTTAAATCATGGTCATATTCATTTCCTTTTTTTTTTTTTTTTTTTTTTGTCTTTTGTTATCAGAAAATTCCCAAGCGACCTTCGACCCTCGACCTTCTCGCCACAAACGCCGCGTTGTGATCCCACATCGATGTTTAGCTGGGTTTAGTAGGCCTTTGTGAGATAGAGGGTAGGGAGTGGAGGAAGGAAATGCTTCCACACAGCCTTCACAGGGCTTTGTTTCCGTGTTCACAGGAGGAATGTGTTAGACCTTTGCGTTCAGCATGGGGGTTATTCTGCTATTCCCAGAGCTCTCAGAATGGGGATATTCTGCTATCCCCAAGGTTAATAGAATGGGGATATTCTGCTATCCCCAAAGTTTTCGGTGTTCGTGAAGACTTGCGGAGGCGTTGGCGATGGATAGGACATGTGCTCCGCCAGCAGACTACAAATATATCCAGAATCGCCCTACGATGGACTCCAGACGGTCGAAGAAAGAGAGGCCGCCCCAAGGAAACTTGGAGGAGAACAGTAGAGAGGGAGATGTAGGAAAAGGGTTGGACATGGGGCCATCTGGAGCGTATTTCAGCCGACCGACATCAGTGGCGGGCTGTAGTCGAGGCCTTATGTGCTACCTGAGCACAAAGAGGACTAGATAGATAGATAGAAGACTTGCTAAGTTTTCATATCCTGCAGGACTGGGCCAGAGCACCGATAGTTTTGATGAATTTGCAAGAAGTGGGTCTGAATGACCTATCACAGTTATTCAGGGGGGTGAAAACAGCACTGGAATGTTTGAGAAGGTAGAAATTCCAGATTTTGCCGGCAGAGGTTTTTTTGTTTTGTTTTGTTTTGTTTTGTCAGACGAATCTCTTGCACTAGGTTTGTTCTCCCTGCAGTTTTACCTAACTCTATTCTTTTTGTGGCTACTTTATTGAGCTGCTTTAAATGCTACGTTACATTTTATTCCCTAATTTATCTTTTTTGGCTGAATTTTATTCTATTCTATTTTAATCTGTCCAATTCTATTTTATTTATCTACCTTTTTAGCAAGGATTAGGGAGGCAATCAGGAATCTGGTGTCCAGTGATAGTGCAACTGTGCCCCCACAGTTCACGGGACTACGGGACAGGTGAAGGTGAAGGTGATAGTACAAAGGCAACTGACAGAGCAGTTGTTCTGACACGATTCGACGATTCGACGTACCAACGCAATTCATCGTAACTTACGGAGGGGGGGGGGGGGGTTGATACACAGTTTGTGGCAATTACGATGAACTGTGTCGACCCCCCACCCCCCACCCCCGTCCCTCCGGGGAATTGACACAGTTCGTCGCAAATTGTTAGGCGCCCCCATGTAAAAAAAAAAAAAAAAAAAAAACCGCCCCAAAAACCAACATATCTTTATTCTATGTAAGTTCAATAGAATGCACTACTTCAGCATTTTAGAAGCTCGTCATACATTTTGGTCAACTTTCTGACTTCAGTTCCAAGTTGTGACAAAGTGCGTTGTGTTCTGACACAGTTCGACGTGGGAAGGGGGGGGGGGGGGGGGGGGGTCGACACAGTTCGTTGTAATTACGACAAACTGTGTCGACCCCCTCCTCGCAATTTGCGTTAGCCCTCCCCATGTAAAAAACCCAACAAAGAAACCCAACAACATATCTTTAATCAATGTAAGTTAAATATAATGCACTACTTTAGCATTTTAGAAGCTCCTCATACATTTTTGTCAACTTTCTGACTTCAGCTCCAAGTTGTGACAAAGTGCGTTGTGTTCTGACACAGTCCGACGTAGCAACGCAGTTCATCGTAACTGACGACGAACTGTGTTGCTTCAGGGAAGGGGGGGGGGGGGGGGGGTCAACACAGTTCGTCACAATTACGACGAACTGTGTCGACCCCCTGGCTCCAAAACCATGCAATGGCAAAAGTTCTTAGTATCTTTTATATTAAAAACTTTTGCCATTGCATGTTTCTGGTGCTGAAAAGTTGACAAAGTGCTTCAACACACTTTGTCACAACTTGGAACTGAAGTCAGAGAGTTGACAAAAATGTATGAGGAGCTTGGAAATGCTGAAGTAGTGCATTCTATTGAACTTAAATTGATTAAGATATGTTGGTTTTTTTGGTTCTTTTTACATAGGAGAGCCTAACGCAGTTCAGTACAAATTGCCACAACTGCCTTGATCTCTGGGGGGGGGGGGGGGGGGGGGGGGTTGACCCAGTTCGTCGTAATTGTGACGAACTGGGTCGACCCCTCCTCCCCCCCTTCCCACCCCCTGGGGGTCGACCCAGTTCGTCGTAAGTTACGACGAACTGCGTTGCTACGTCGAATTGTGTCAGAACACAATGCACTTTGTCACAACTTGGAACTGAAGTCAGAAAGTTGACCAAAATGTATGAGGAGCTTCTAAAATGCTGAAGTGGTACATTATATTGAACTTACGTAGATTAAGATTAAATATACGGTTTTTCATTTCTTTTACATGGGGGGGGGGGGGGGGGGGGGGGGGTCGACACAGTTCGTCGTAATTGTGACGAATTGTGTCGACCCCCCCGCTTCCCCCCCACCCCCCACCCCGGGGGGATCATCACAGTTCGTCGTAAGTTACGACGAATTGCTTTGCTACGTCGAACTGTGTCAGAACAACTGCTCCGTCAGTTGCCTTTGTACTGTCACCTTCACCTTCATCTGTCTGGTAGCCCCTTGGACCATGGGGGCACAGTTGTACTCTCTTGACACTTAATTCCTGACTGCTCCCTAATCCTTGCTACAAAGGTAGAATAGAATGAAATATAATAGGACAGATTAGAATAAAATAGAACAGGACAGATTAGACTAAAAAAGAATAGAATAAAATTCAGCCCAAAAATGATAAATTAGGGAATAAAATGTAGCATAGCATTTAAAGTAGCTTAATCAAGTAGCCACAAAAAGAATAGAGTTAGGTTTAAACTGTAGGAAAAACAAAACTAGTGCGAGAGATTTAAGGAGCGCAATTTGGATGACAGTGATGTCTTGGTGTCCAAAAAGACCACCACCTACAAAGGCTATGATGCATTGGGTATGAGGGAGTGTGACTTCGTCTTTGGGACAGTGGTTATGAGGGAGTGTGACTTCGTCTTTGGGACAGTGGTTGTGAGGGAGTGGGACTTCGTCTTTGGGACAGTGGTTGTGAGGGAGTGGGACTTCGTCTTTGGGACAGTGGTCATGGGAGTGGGAGCATTTCCTTCAGCTTTTTCCTTCCCACCCTATATTCCGCAAGGGTCCTAACCTGGCTAGTCATCATGTGGATCACATGGGAGAAGTCTCCGAAAATGGGGCTGAGTCGTGTCTTTTCAGAAATAGGGCTATCATCCGAAGACTGTTGAAACAGCAAACATTCCAACAGGGACACACTGCATCAACTAACGTGCAAAAACTCAAGCCCTGAAACAAGCTGCCACCATGGTCAGACACTCCAAAGATGAATGTCAGCAAGTGGTTTTTTTTTTTCACCGATGCCCTGTCAGCTCTACAAGCTCTGTCTGCAGACAAAGAAACAGAACTCAACAGGAACTACACCTCCTTACACAAAACAAACGTGTAACGCTGCAATGGATCCCTTCCCACTGTGGCACACCTGGAAACGAACAGGCTGATGAACTTGCAAAACAAGGGGGCAGAGAGAGAGAACAGTGCGAAAGCAGCCTCACCTTCCATGAAAAGAAGACAATCAAATCAATGGCCCGACCAAGAGTAGAAGAGACGACTATCACCATCTCAAAAGTCATACTTCTCAGACTCTGCACTGGGCACTAAATCACATGTCCACAAAGCGGAAACTCGCTCCTTCTCCCCTGAGTGCCTGTGGTAAAGAAGTCCAGAACAGCGAGCACATCGTTCAGAGGTGTACCCTATTCAGCGACCTGAGGAAGAAAGTGTGGCCGACGGAGATAACCCTGCAGACCAAGCTGTATGGCCCACGAGAGAAACTCGAAAAGACATCACATCCGAACACATCTGACGGTTGTAAAGCGAATGGGAGAAGAAGAAGAAGATCTGGAGACAGTTTCCCCATGGAAACCTTGCACTGTAAGTACAAAGACTCGTAGGCCTATAGCTAAAGTTGAATGATATTGATGTACATGGCTTTATAGTTCAGACATGGGTGGTAATGATAAAAATGATTAATTGTAGATCTATATCATTCTGACTATCCCCTATAGTAAGGTAAGCAGGAAAATATTACCGTAGATAAATTTCTGGTCCATTCCCTATCGAATTTGATCCCTCTTTAGTCAGTATGACCTTTTTATGTTCCAGTTTTTTCTTGCCACATACTTAATAAAAACGGACAAAACGTAACAATCCCAGGAAAGTGAATGCGCACATTAATGAAAATGTTTACTTATTTATTATTTTCAAAAAAACTTAGAGTAATGCCTACATGTTGATCATGTGTGTAATATTAGAAAAGTCATTAAGTATTGAAAATACTTTTTCCATAAGTATCAGAAAAGTCAGTTAATGTTAACTACTATTTCCATTAGTATACAGACGAGTTATACTGACGATTGCAAAGTGTGTATTTCGGCAGGAATCCCGCGAAGGAGGAGAACGCCCGAGTCATCGGGAAAACGAGAGCATCACTGCTAGGACATCGCTGCCGTCACCGAGGACATCGATGACGTCACCGAGGACATCGCTACCGTCACCGAGACCATCACTGCCGTCACCTAGGACATCCCTGATCACCTAGGACATCGCTGACGTCACCGATTTCATTGCTGCCGTCACCTAGGACATCGCTGCCGTCACTTAGGACATCGCTACCGTCACCGAGGACATCGCTGCCGTTCTAGGACATCGCTTCCGTCACCGAGGACATCGCTGCCGTTCTAGGCCATCACTGCCGTCACCTAGGAAATCAGTGCCCTCACCGAGGACATCGCTGCCGTTCTAGGACATCGCTGCCGTCACCTAGGACATCGCTGTCGCCACCTAGGACATCGCTGCCTGTCACCTAGGACATCGCTGCCTGTCACCGAGGACATCGCTGACGTCACCGAGGACATCTCCGACGTCACCGAGGACATCTCCGACGTCACCGAGGACATCGCTGACGTCACCGAGGACATCGCTGACCACCTAGGACCTCGCTGACGTCACCTAGGACATCGCTGCCGTTATCGAGGACATCGCTGCCGTCACCGAGGACATCGCTGACGTCACCGAGGACATGGCTGACGTCACCGAGGACATCTCTGCCGTTCTAGGACATCGCTGCCGTTCTAGGACATCGCTGCAGAGGACATCGCTGCCGTCACCTAAGACATCGCTGCTGAGGACATCGCTGCCGTCACCTAGGACATCGCTGCCGTCACCTAGGACATCGCTGCCGTCGCCGAGGACATCAGTGCCGTCGCCGAGGACATCGCTGCCGTTCTAGGACATCGCTGCCGTCACCAAGGACATCGCTGCCGTCACCTAGGACATCAGTGCCGTCACGAGGACATCGCTGCCATTCTAGGACATCGCTGCCGTCACCGAGGACATTGCTGCCGTTCTAGGACATCACTGCCGTTCTAAAACATCGCTGCCGTCACCTAGGACATCAGTGCCGTCACCGAGGACATCGCTGCCATTCTAGGACATCGCTGCTGTCACATCAGTGCCGTCACCGAGGACATCGCTGTCGTTCTAGGACATCGCTGCCGTCACCGAGGACATCGCTGCCATTCTAGGACATCGCTGCCATTCTAGGACATCGCTGCCGTCACCGAGGACATCGCTGCCGTTCTAGGACATCGCTGCCGTCACCGAGGACATCGCTGCCGTTCTAGGACATCGCTGCCGTCACCTAGGACATCGCTGCCGTTCTAGGACATCGCTGCCGTTCTAGGACATCGCTGCCATTCTAGGACATCGCTGCCGAGGACATCGCTGCCATCACCTAGGACATCAGTGCCGTCACCTAGGACATCAGTGCCGTTGTGGAGGAGGTTTTTCTATTTAGTGAATGTGACAAGTGAGATTTTGATAAGCTGTGAAGTGGACACACACACACACACACACACACACACACACACACACACACACACACACACACACACACACACACAATATATATATATATATAGATATATATATATATATATAGATATACATAGATATATAGATTAAAAAAGAAAAATCCAGTATTTTCAGAGAATCCATGCTTGTCTGAAATTTTTTTTTTTTTTTTTTTTTTTGGCTGCCTCATCCTCTGTGACGTCCCCGTGCTGTTGTTCCCACACTGCTCATTTCAGTCTCCCCGTCACAACCATTCATAAAGTGGATGAAGCTCGACTGTGTGGTCCAGTCTCCACAGTGAGCCTACAGCACACTCACTCTGGGTAGGAGCCGGCCGGAGTCTGAAAAATCCATCTGACTCTTATGGGAATCGAACCTGCAACCTCCCAGTCTGAAATCCAAGGCGCTAACCACTGCGCCATGGCGGCTGGTGTCTAAAAAATTCTTGTCCATGTTTACAGGACCAGCAATAATTGATGCTTTTTTTATTATATTTTTTAAATATTGCATGTCTTAAGTATTAGCAATGGTTATAATAAGTTTTAAAATTTTCTTTACTTTGTCTTTAAAAATTTTTTTTTTTACCAAGTCCAGATTTAAAGATTGGTTGAGACAATACTATTGTTAAAACATGCCCTGTATATGGACAGAGTACTGCTCTGAGATGTATACTCACACAGCAACAGGAGGCCCCAAGGTGTTAGATGTCCTTCCACCAACCAACAGCATCTACCCCATCCTACATGAGGAAGTTGAAAGTGCAATAAAATCACTAAAAAGAGGGAAGTCGGCAGGAGTGGACAACATTCCATCAGAACTGGTCTAGGCAGGAGGAGAGACCATGATAGAGGTGTTACTTAACATCTGCAATAAGGTCTGGGAGACAGGGGAGTGGCCAACACCTTGGACACAGTCCCTGATTATTATTCTCCAGAAGAAAGGCAACTTACAACTCTACCAAAACTACCGTACCATCAGCCTGATCAGGCATCCCAGCAAAGTCATGCTAAGAATCCCCTGAGCAGACTAAAGCCTCAAGCTGAGGAGATCATCAAAGAAGAGCAGGCAGGGTTCAGAGCAGGACGGACAACAACCAAAACAAATGTTCAATCTTAAAATACTCTGTGGGAAATACTTGCAACACCAACATCATTACCACAATTTTGTGGACTTAAAGAAGGTGTTCGACAGAGTCGGCATGCAGCTCTATGGGCAACCATGAGGTTGTATAACATCAATGCCAACCTGAACAGAAGAACCATAGAATGCCTGTATAACAAGGTAAGCAGCGCCGTCTACTATAACAACATAGGAGATTGGTTCCGAACCACAATTTGGAGTACGCCAAGGATGTCTGCTCTCGCCTACCCTCTTCAACATCATCTTTGAGAGAATAATGGCCGACGCACTGGAAAATCATGAAGGAGCAATCAGCATTGGAGACAAGATTAACACAAAACTGTTTTGCTGATGATATCGGCAGCCTAGCTGGAGAAGAGCAAGAGCTCGTCAGCCTGGTAAATCACCTTGATAAAGCCTCTTCAGCATATGGCATGCAGGTCGGAGGACCGTGAGGAGTGGAGGAAGCTGGTTGCAAAATCTTCAGTGGTCTTTCATGGTTCGTGGGACTACGGGACAGGTTAAGGTGAAGGAGGAATAGGGATGGCATTCATTTGTAATGTTGGTCCCTTTTCTGCTCACACTTTTTGGTATGCATCTCAGAGCTATTGGAAAATACTTGGCTTAATGCCTGTTGGTGCCTATCAATCTGTGAAAGACTGGCTTTCAGATGTGCTGCTTTTATGAGGGGAAAATGCAGTTACATGTATACAAAAAAGGCTGCGTGTGTTCAAGAAATTACAATGATGATGTGTGTTTGTTGTTAGGAGGATTAGTGATACTTTTACAGTGTTGTGAATCAATCTAAGAGGTGACCTACCTCTGGTTAGGTTCCCATAACTTTACTGCAGTGTAAAGGTTTATAGTTTACAGTAAGTGCGTGTGTGTGTGTGTGTGTGTGTGTGTGTGTGTGTGTGTGTGTGTGTGTGTGTGTGTGTGTGTGTGTGTGTGTGTGTGTGTGTGTGTGTGTGTGTAGTAATAGTAGCAGCAGTAGTAGTTGTAGTTGTAGTAGCGGGGTTGGTGGGTGGTGTGTGTGTGTGTGTGTGTGTGTGTGTGTGTGTGTGTGTGTGTGTGTGTGTGTGTGTGTTTTGTAGTTGTAGTTGTACAGTGTGTGTGTGAGGGGTATGTGTGGGGTATGTGTGTGTGTGTTGTGTGTGTGTTGTGTGTGTTGTGTGTTGTGTGTGTGTGTGCGTGTGCGCGCGTTATGTTGTGTGTGTGTGTGTTGTGTGTGTGTGTGTGTGTGTGTGTGTGTGTGTGTGTGTGTGTGTGTGTTTGTGTGTGTGTGTGTGTTGTAGTTGTACAGTGTGT
>CM060348.1:456296-466296 GCA_030674155.1 Stramonita haemastoma | reverse complement strand
AGTGTAGCAGTGTGTAAAGTATGTCTGTATTTTTTGTTTTGGGGGGGGGGGGGGGGTTGAAATTTTTTAATAAACCATATCAAATAGAATTTGAAAACAAAAATGTTAAAGTTTATATTATGGTGTGGAAAGTATGTGGGGAGGAGGGGTTTTTTTGTGGGTTTTTTTTTTTTATAAATCGCATCAGATGTAAAATGAATGATAAACTTGGTCCTGTAATTGCAATGGGAATTGTGTAAAACATTTTGATTGATGTTGGTGGCAGATCTGTGGATTGATCTTCCGCAGGAAGATTGATGGCAGATTTTACACCAACACATGTGGGAAAAAGATTATTGATGGTATATAATTCTAAGTTGCAGATAGCATGTGCCTGTGTTTTTGGTTTGTTTTGGTTTGGTTTTGGTGGGGGTTTTTTTGGGGTTTTTTTTAGATAGTGAGGTCAAACAATAGTAGTAGATAGATTAACAAGAAAAATGAAGCAGTAAACAGTATGTCTGGTTTCAGAGAGAGAGAGAGAGAGAGAGAGAGTGTGTGTGTGTGTGTGTGTGTGTGTGTGTGTGTGTGTGTGTTGTGTGTGTGTGTGAGTCTGTGTGTGTGTGAGTCTGTGTGTGTGTGACATGTGTGTGTGTTTAGTGTCGGTGTATGGAATGATAAACTTAATCCTGTGATTGCAATGGGAATTGTGTAAAATGATTTTGATTGATGCTGGTGGCAGATCTGTGTAGTGATCCTTAAGTTGGAAGATTGATGGCAGATTTTACACCAACACATGTGGGAAAAAGACCATTGATGGTACACGACTTTAAGTTAAATTGTGCATAGCGTTTGCTTGTGATTTGCTTTTCTTTTTTTGCTTTTTTTTTTTTTTTTTTTTTTTTTTTTAATGATATCAAATGTATGTTAAAGAAAATCATGGCATGTTCAATACTGGTGTGGAAAGTATGTGGGCAGCAGTTGTCTTTTCTTTTGTTGAAGTTTAAAAAAAAAATTTTAAATGTTTTTTTTTTTTTTTTAAATCGCACTAAATCACAGCACATGTGAAATTAATGATAAACTAAGTCCTGTGATTGCAATGGGAATTGTGTAAAATCATTTTCATTGATGTTGGTGGCAGATCTGTGTATTGATCTTCTGCTGGAAAATTGATGGCAGATTTTATACCAACACATTAAATGTGTATATAGGTGACTGTTTTTGATTATTAAGTATAGTAGTGGATAAATTGTGCCTTAATTGTTTGGGTTTTTTTTCTTTTTTGTTATTTTTAGATAATACAATAAAATGTATAGGGTAAAAAAAAAGAAGTAACTTTTATAATAGTGTGACAAGTGTGTGTGTGTGTTGGGGGGGAAGGTTTTTAAAAACTTTTTTTTAATTTATCAATTTTTTAAAAGAAAATCAAATCTTGTGAAAAGAGAAAAGCACCTAGTTTGATAATTGCCACTAATATTTTATATATCTATTTATTCTTTTTTTATATTGAGATAGTGGAATAAGCACTCATCTGCTTTTTTACATCCAGTCCCCGTGTGTATGCAGTTTTACATGAAATAACTTATGCTGGTGGCAAGTCTGGGTACTGATTTTCTGCAGGAAGATACATACAATTTTACACCAACATAAATATGTTACCGCATACTAAACAAGATTATCTGAAAGATGAATACACCTATGATTTTAAGAATAATAGTGGATAGATTGAGAGGAAAAAATGTAGCAGTAAATGGTATGTCTGGCCTAAGTTGTTTCGGTGTGTGTGTGTTGTGTGTGTGTGTGTGTGTGTGTGTGTGTGTGTGTGTGTGTGTGTGTGTGTGTTGTGTGTGTGTGTGTGTGTGTGTGTGTGTGTGTGTGTGTGTGTGTGTGTGTGTGTGTGTGTTTGGTGTGGTGGTGGTAGTGGTGATGGTGGTGGTGGTGGTGGTGGTGGTGGTGGTGTGTGTGTGTGTGTGTGTGTGTGTGTGTGTGTGTGTGTGTGTGTGTGTGTGACTTAAGTGTTGGTGGCAGATCTGTTTACTGATTTTCTGCTAGAAGAGAGAAGCAGATTTTACACCAACACATCTTCATGTTATGATCTTCAGTGTAGCAATGTGTAAAGCACGTCTGTATTTTTTCTTTTTTTGTTATTGAGGAAAAAAATAGTGAGGAAATATTTTATATATCTATTTATTATTTTTTTTATATTGAGATAGTGGAATAAGCACTCATCTGCTTTTTTACATCCATTTTTATATTTTTTTTTTTTGTTTTGTTAATTTTTGGGTGTTTTTTTTTTTTTTACAAACCATATGAAATTTGAATCGAAAAAGAAATGTAGAAGTTTATATTATTGTGTGGAAAGTGTTTGGGGAGAAGGGATTTATGGTTTCCAATCGCTTCAACTGTGAAATGAATGATAAACTTTATTTGATTGCAATGAAAAATGTGTGAAATGATTTCAGTTGATGTTGATGGCAGATCTGTGTATTGATCTTCTGCTGGAAGATTGATGGCAGATTTTACACCAACATTTCTGGGGAAAAGAAGATTGAGGATAATATGATTTTAAGATAGATTGATGATAGCATGTGCCTGTGTTTGGCTTTTTTTTGTCTTTATTTATTTTTTTTTAGATAATGAGATTAAGTGAAAGAAAAACATGGCATGTTCAATACTGGTGTGGAAAGTATGTGGGGAGCAGTTTTCTTTTCTTTCGTTTTAGTTTTATGTTTTTCTTTTTTTTTTTAAATCACACTAAATCGCATCACATGTGAAATGAATGATAGACCTGGTCCTGTGATTGCAATGGGAATTGTTTAAAGGCATTTTCATTGATGTTGGTGGCAGATCTGTGTATTGATCTTCCGCTGGAAGATTGATGGCAGTTTTTACACCAACACGTGAAATATGTATGTGGATGACTAAGTAATTCTGTATAGTGTAGTAGTGGACAAAGTGCATTTTTTGTTTGTTTTTAAAATTTTTTTTTATAGATAATTAAATAAAATGTAAATAAGAAAAAAATAACATGTTTTGTAATGGTGTGACAAGTGTGTGGGGTTAAGGTTGTTTTTTTTGTGTTTTTTTTTATAAAGAAAATCAAATTTTGCAAAATGTGAAAAGAGATATGTACCTGGTTTAATAATTGCCACCAATATTTTATATATTTATTTATTCTTTTTTTATATCCAGATAATGGAATAAGCACTCATGTGCTTTTTTACATCCAGTCCCCGTGTGTATGCAGTATTACGCAAAATAACTTATGCTGGTGGTAAATCTGTGTACTGATTTTCTGCAGGAAGATACATTCAGATTTTGCAGAAAACATTTATATGTTACCCATACTAAACAAAATTCTCAGAAAGATTAATACACTGTGATTTTAAGGATAGTAGTGGATAGATTCACAAGAGAAATCTAGTAGTAAATTGTATGTCTGGCCCAAGTTGTGTGTGTGTGTGTGTGTGTGTGTGTGTTGTGTGTGTGTGTGTGCATGCGTGCATGCGTGCGTGCGTGCGTGCGTGCGTGCATGCGTGGGTGCGTGCGTGTGTGTGTGTGTGTGTGTGTGTGTGTGTGTGTGTGTGTGTGTGTGTGTGTGTTGTGTGTGTGTGTGGTGTTGTGTGTGTGAGACTTCTTTTGTGAGAAGTGTGTGTGTGTGTATTTTGTGTGTCGTGTGTGTGTGTGTGTGTGTGTGTGTGTGTGTGTGTGTGTGTGTGTCAGTGTGTGTGTGTGTGTGTGTGTGTGTGTGTGTGTGTGTGTGCGTATGTGTGTGCATATGTGTGTGTGTATGTGTGTGACTTTAGTGTTGTTTGTAAGTGTAGTTTACTGATCTTCTGCAAGAAGATAGAAGCAGGTTTTACACCAAGACATCTTCATAATATGATCTTCAGTGTAGTGTGTAAATCATGCCTGCTTTTTGGGGTTTTTGTTTTTGTTTTTCACTGGTTTTTTTATTATTATCATAAACCATATCAAAAATGAATTGAAAAGAAAAATGTAAAAGTTGATAATGTGGTGTGGAAAGTGTGTGGGGACTAGGTTTTTTTCTTTTCGAATCGCATTAAATGTGAAAAGAATGATGAACTTGGTCCTGTGATTGCAATGGGAATTCTGTAAAATGGTTTTAGTTGACGTTGGTGGCAGATCTGTGTATCGATCTTCCGCTGGAAGATTGATGGCAGATTTTACACCCAACACATGAGGGAAAAAGAAGATTGATGATATTTGATGTTATGTAAGTTAAAGAAAAATACAGCATGTTCAATACTGGTGTGGAAAGTATGTGGGGAGCAGTTTTCTTTTGTTTAAGGTTTGTTTTTATGTTCTTGTTTTTAAAAAATCACACTAAATCACATCAAATGTGAAATGAATGATAAACTTGGTCCCGTGATTGCAATGGGAATTGTATAAAAGCATTTTTGTTGATGTTGGTGGCAGATCTCTGTATTGATCTTCTGCTGGAAGATTGATGGCAGATTTTACACCAGCACATGTGGGGGGAAAGAAAATTGATGGTATGTGATTTTAAGTTAAGTTGTGGATAGTGTGTGCCTGTGTTTTTCTTTTCTTTTTTGTTGTTGTTTTTGTTTTGTTTTTTTAAAATAATGAGATCAAATGTAAGTTGAAGAAAATCATGGCATGTTCAATACTGGTGTGGAAAGTGTGTGGGGAGCAGTTGTCTTTTCTTTTGTTTCAGTTTTGTTTTATGTTGTTTTGTTTTTTTTAAATCACAGTAAATCATGTCACATGTGAAATGAATGATAAACTTGGTCATGTGATTGCAGTGGGAATTGTTTAAAAGCATTTTCATTGATGTTGGTGGCAGATCTGTGTATTGATCTTCTGCTGGAAGATTGATGGCAGATTTTACACCAACACATGAAATATGTATGTGGATGACTAAGTAACTATACAGGATATTAAGTATAGTAGTGGATATAAGTGTGCCTTCTTTGTTTGTTTGGGTTTTTCTTTCTTTTTAGATAATAAAGTAAACTGTAAATAGGCAAAAAAATAGCTTGTTTTATAATGGTGTGACAAGTGTGTGGGGTGAAGGGGTCTTTTTTTTTTAATCAAATCTTGAAAAATGTAAAAACAGAAATGTACCTGGTTTTATTATTGCCACCAATATTTTATATATTTTTCATTCATTTTTATATTGAAATAATGGAATAAGCATTGGTGTGCTTTTTAAAAAAAAAAAATTTTTTTTACATCCAGTCCCTGTGTGTAAGCAGTATTACATGAAATAACTTATGCTGGTGGCAAATCTGTGTACTGATTTTCTGCAGGAAGATACAGATTTTACACCAACATAAGTATGTTACGCATGCTAAAGAAAATTATCTGAAAGATTAACGCACTGTGATTTTAAGGACAGTAGTGGATTGATTGAGAAGAAAAATGTAGCAGTAAATGGTATGTCTGGCCCAAGTTGTGTGTATGTGTGTGTGTGTGTGTGTGTGTGTGTGTGTGTGTGTGTGTGTGTGTGTGTGTGTGTGTGTTTGAGAGAGAGAGAGAGAGAGAGAGAGAGAGAGAGAGGAGAGAGAGAGAGAGAGAGAGGGGAGGAGAGAGAGAGAGAGAGAGACTTAAGTGTTGGTGACAGATCTGTTTATTGATCCTCTGCTAGAAGATAGAAGCAGATTTTACACCAACATATCTTCATGCTATGATCTTCAGTGTAGCAGTGTGTAAAGCATGTCTGCATTTATTATTTTTTTTGGGGGGGGGGGGTTGCTGTTTTTCATTATATCTTTTTATAAACCATATCAAATGTAAATTGAAAAGAAAAATGTAAAAATTTATATTATTGTGTGGAAAGTGTGTGGGGGAAAAAGGGGTGTTATTTTTTTTAAATGGCATCAAATGTGAAATGAATGATAAACTTGGTCCTGTGATTGCAATGGGAATTGTGTAAAATGATTTTAGTTGATGTTGGTGGCAGATATGTGTATTGATCTTCCACTGGAAGATTGATGGCAGATTTTACACCAACGCATGTGTGAAAAAGAAGATTGAGGGTATATGATTTTAAGAAAAGTTGCTGATAGCACATGCTGGCATGTGCCTGTTTTTGGTGGGTTTTTTTGTTTTGTTTGTTTGGTGTGTTTTTTGTTGTGTTTTGTTTTTTACATAATGAGATCAAATGTAAGTTAAAGAAAAACATAGCATGTTCAATACTGGTGTGGAAAGTTTGTGGGCAGCAGTTTTTTCTTTTGTCTGTTTTGTTTTCATGCTTTTCTTTTTTAAAAAAAATCACACTAAATCACATCACATGTAAAATGAATGATTAACTTGGTCCTGTGATTGCAATGGGAATTGTGTAAAAGCATTTTGATTGATGTTGGTGGCAGATCTGTGTATTGATCTTCCGCTGGAAGATTGATGGCAGATTTTACACCAACACATGTGGGAAAAAGAAGATTGATGATATATGATTTTAAATTAAGTTCTGGATGGCATGTGCCTGTGTTTTGGTTTTCTTTTTTTCTTCTTTTGTTGTTGTTGATAAGATGAAATGTAAGTTAAAAAAAAAACAACCATGGCATGTTCAACACTGGTATGAAAAGTATGTGGGGAGCAGGTTTTTTTTTTTTTTTTTTTTTTTTTTTTAGTTTTGTTTTTGTTTGATTGCAATGGAAATTGTGTAGAAGCATAGATTGAGAAGAAAAAATGTAGCAGTAAATCATATGTCTGTCCCTAGTTGTTTCGGTGTGTGTGTGTGTGTGTGTGTGTGTGTGTGTGTGTGTGTGTGTGTGTGTGTGTGTGAAACTGTATTGATAGTTTTAGTTATGATGCGTCGTCATATTTCTAGATTTATCTGTACATGTATCTGTGATATCCTTTTATCTTGATGTGGAAATATTCCATTTTCATCACTGGCTTTATGTTTTCACATCTGACCTAGTTTTCATAAATAAAAAAGGCCTTATCATAAAAACTCTGTGTGTGTGTGTCTTTGTGTGTGTGTGTGTGTCTTTGTGTGTGTGTGTCTTTTGTGTGTGTGTGTTGCGTTGTGTGTGTGTGTGTGTCTGTTTTGTGTGTGGTGCGTGTGTCTTGTGTGTGTGTGTGTCTTTGTGTGTGTGTGTGTGTGTGTGTGTGTGTGTGTGTGTGCGTGTGTGTGTGTGTGTGTGTGTCTTTGTGTGTGTGTGTGTGTTTATTGGGGGGTGGGGGGTCGCACATGCGCACGGACAAGCAAGCTCTATGCTGTTGAGGCTCAAAATTCTTGAACAGTTCTCTTCTTTTTGTCACATTTGAGAGGGGTGGAAAGGACCATACATGAAATAAGTCAACAATATGAACAAAATAGTAACTAAAATCATGGGGTTTTTATTAAAGGAAGAGAAAACATGTTTGAGCAAGAACAAAATCCAAGCTGCATTTACACTTGTGTAAATGCTTGAAAATTATATTATTACATACACTGTACCATTTATCTCTCGAATAGAATGGTTAGAAAAAAAAAAATGAAAGCCATAAAAAATTTGCTTAGTTAAGTTCAATCAAACTAAACCAATACAAATTCATATAAGATTCACCAAGGTACTTAAATGAACAATGAGTACAATTTGTAACAAAGAAAGAAACAAAAAAAAAGACCCAAATGAATGAATGTTAGTAATTTTGTTACTGAAATTAAATTCTTTTATATCAAGGATAATGGAATAAGCATTCAAAAAGACACACACACACACACACACACACACACACACACACACACACACACACACACACACACATATATATATATATATATATTTGGGGAGAGTGGAGTCAGCACTGATGTTAACTCCAGGGGAAAAATCCCATCGAACGAGAGACGAACTCGGGTTGTCAAATTGCGAACGCAATGTTCTGACTACTAGGTTATCCCGTCCCCCCAAAAACAAAAGGAAAGTGCAGCTTGGATTTTCTTCTTGCTCGAACATGTTTTTTCTTCCTTTAAAAAACAAAAAGCATGCATATCAATAAATAAATAAATGACGGGTATAAAGAGAAAGATCAAAACAAAAGTACACAAGAGATGAAAAAGAATTAGACATAGTTATACACAGTCATGGCTGACGCGCCCTTTAAAGATGGCAACTTAGGCATGCATGTACTTTCCAGTAGTGTACTGGTATTTGAAGTGGTAAAAGAGAGTAACAACAAAAAGTTGCATAACTGATTGGAAAATGAGCCAACAACTGGATAAGGCATCAACATCATGAATCAGGCTATATGAAGAAGGGGTAGGGAACATGGTCAAAACATAAAAAATAATACAATCATTCAAAGAGAGGGGAAAAATTATCACACAATTCACAATAGTTTATTCCCATTAACTCTGTTGAGCTATAGAGAAACAAAAAGCATGCATATCATAAATGAATGACGGGTATAAAGAGGAAGAGCAAAACAAAAGTACACAAGAGACAATATTTATGAAAATGAAATAGACATGGTTATATACTGTTATGGCCGATGCGCTCTCTATAGATGACAAATTACCCATATCTGAAGTGGTAAAAGAGAGTAACAACAAAAAGTTGCATAACTGGTTGGAAAATGAGACAATAACTGGATAAAGCATCAACATCATGAATCAGGCTATATTATGAAGAGGGAGCAAGGAACAGAGTCAAAACATAAGTAGGCTAATACATGTACAATCATTCGAAGAGAGGGAGGGGGGGGGGGGGGGGAATTATCACATCATCAACAATCTACGAAGGATAACTGCACTCTACTAGACAGTCATATCGAGTTGTTTCCCTTATATCTGACCAAGAAGCTAGTTCACACATTTACAATTTCACAGTCTTTGGTTCCTGTTGACTCCTCTGAGCTACAGAGAAAGAAAGAGTAGACATATCTGGGAATTAATGATGGCTTTCAAGAGGAGAAAGCAAAACATATATGCACAAAGGACAATAAAAAAAATATTTAGGAAAACATTTGTAGTCCTTGTTTAATGACTTTTGCAAAATTCAGTATTTTTTTTTCTGTTGCCCATTTTCATCAGTGATTCATATTTATGAAAGTTTGGGTGGTTTGTGTAATACCTAGGTAAATATTGGTTGCGTAAGTTCTGCAATGCTGGGCATTCCACAACAAAGTGATAATCAAATCAAATCACACACACATGCACATACGCAAACACACATGCACGCAAGCACACACACACACACACACACACACACACACACACACACACACACACACACACACACACACACACACACACACACACACACACACACACACACACGGGGGACGGGATAGCCTAGTGGTCAGAACAATGCGCTCGCAATTTGACGACTTGGGGTTCGATTCCCGGTCGAAGAGATTTTTCTCCTGAAGTTAACATCAGTGCTGACCCCACTCCCACCAAAAGTCTTTTTGGATAAGACTGTAAACCGAGGCCCCGTGTGCGAATGCACGCAGAACATCTTCCGCACACGTTAAATCCTGTTCCGCTTTTCGTAAGGGTAGGCCATCGTGTGCCGGTGGGAACAGATGACAAACTTTAAAAAACTGCATACACATGGGGACTAGATGTAAAAAAGCACATAAGTGCTTATTCCATTATCCTCAATGTTAAAGAATAAAATTAATAAATCACACACACACACACACACACACACACACACACACACACACACACACACACACACACACACACACACACACACACACACACACCTGAGTTCGACTCCCATTGGAGGGGATTTTTTCCCTGGAGTTAACATCAGTGCTGACTCCACTCTCCCCAAGTCTTTCAGATAAGACTGTAAACCGAGGCCCCGTGTGCGAACGCACGCAGAACATCTTGCGCACACGTTAAATCCTGTTCCGCTTTTCGTAAGAGTAGGCCATTGTGTGCCGGTGGGAACAGATGACAATATTTACAAAACTGCATACACACGGGGACTGGATGAAAAAAGCACATGAGTGATTATTCCATTATCCTCGATATAAAAGAAGAAGAAAAAAATAAACACACGCATCATCATCATCACCACCACCATCATCACCAACC
>CM060348.1:448796-451296 GCA_030674155.1 Stramonita haemastoma | reverse complement strand
CATGTGTCGTGTTTACACACCATCCCTGAGGAAAAATCGGGGAGTTGGAGTCCCAGGGCGGCTCAGGGATATATATATATATATATATATATTAATATATATATATATATATATATATATATATATATATATTATATATATATATATATATATATTGTGACAGGATGGTTAAGACGTTCGCCTGCCAATATGTAAACCGCGAGTTTCTGGGTTCGTACCCAGCCTCGCCCTTTCTTCCTAGTTTGACGAAAAAATCGAACTGAATGTCAAAGTCATTCGGATGAGACTATAAACCGAGGCCCTGTGTACGAACACACGCAGAAACATCTTGCGCACACGTTAAAACCTGGTTCTGCCTTTCGGAAGAGCAGGCCATCGTGTGCCGGTAGGAACGGATGACAAAATTATTATTAAAAAAAAATGCACACAGGTGTCGTGTTTAGACACCATCTCTGAGGAAAAATCGGGGGGTTGGAGTCCCAGGGCGGCTCGGGGCTGTAGGCTATATATGGCAACGTTCTGGTGGCTCCTGCGACGGTACTGGAACCATTCGTATTGGTCATTGCCTTTCCAATGGATCATTCCAGTGGCGTGGAGAGGGGGGATCTGCTGCATGGGTAACAGCTTGCCCTCCATACTTAGGCTACCTACCCAGGCTTTGCGCTCTACAGACAAGAGCGCAACTGCATAGTCTTCCGAGACTGATGGGTGCCTACTATATATATATAAATATATATATATATATATATATATATATACATATATATATATAATGCCCTATGTAGGCGCTGCACTTGCGGTGACGCGCTCTCCCCGGGGAGAGCAACCCGAATTTCACGCAGAGAAATCTGCTGTGACATAAAGTGGTATATAAAAAATATCTCTAATTCATTATTGTTTTAGAACAAAAAAGAATCAGCAGTCTCCCGCCATGCTTTCACTTGTTTAATAGTATAATGTAAGCTATACATTTTACAAGAAACTTGAGTTTCCCATGATGTGCTTCTCAAAGCAGTACTGAGATGTAGTTGTAGTAGTAGTAGTTGCATCAGCAGCATCAGCAGCAGTAGTAGTAGCAGCAGCAGCAGCAATAGTAGTAGTATGTAGTAGTAGTTTGTAGTAGTAGTTTGTAGTAGTAGTAGTAGTAGTAGTAGTAGTAGTAGTAAGAAGTAGTAGTAGTAGGCCTAGAAGTTGCAGTAGTAGAAGAAATAACAGCAGCAGCAGCAGCAGCAGCAGCAACAGCAGCAGCAGTAGCAGCAGCAGCAGTAGTAGTAGTAGCAGCAGCTGCAGCAGCAATAGTAGTAGTAATATGCCTAGTAGTTGCAGTAATAGAAGAAATAGCAGCAGCAGCAGTAGTAATAGCAGCAGTAGTAGCAGAAGTAGCAGTAGTAGTAGAAGTAGCAGTGGTAGTACCAGTAGTAACAGCAGCAGCAGCAGCAGCAGCAGAAGTAGTAGTAGTAGTAGTAGTAGTAGTAGTAGTAGTAGTAGTAGTAGTAGTAGTAGTAGTAGTAGTAGTAGCATCAGAATGTTAACACTTCACTAAACACAAACGGTATTATAATGCTCTATACAAAAGGAATGCAGAACACACAATATTTCGGAAATGACTGACGACATAACTCGGTTTACATCTTCACTTTTAATCATGAAAAGATATAGGAATAAAACTGGTCTCTTCTCTAATGCCAATACAAGATACAAGCAAGAATTATGCAACAAAAAGAATATGTGCTCATAACTTAAAAGGTTAAAAAAGAAAAGCTAGACATATCTAGATACATAAATGATGTTGAAAAATGTTACAAATGTGGAACATCCAAAAAAAAAAAAAAAAAAAAAAAAAAAAGCTAGACATGAAGATATCTAGATACATAAATGATGTTGAAAAATGTTACAAAGTAGAACATCATGTGGTTTTTTTTTTTTCTTACCATCAAACAAGATACAATAGCAAACTTTCTCAATGAATACAAGAAGTAACTTCAAGTACAACCCCCATCCAACCCCCCCTATCTTCAACAGAAGCCTGGCTGGCCAAATGTTCTAAGAAGCTTGACTTTATGGGTGCATGACCAATTAAAACACCGATTCAGATCCCATTAACCTTTTCCTTATGGGCTGCCTGTTATTAGGCAACCAACCATCTCCTAACCTTTCCCTACCTGGCACCCACAACTGGGCAACAGAAGCTAATGCGCATAGGGCACGTATACAGGGAAAGAGGGGTTCTCTCCTTAACGTTGGAATAGTGTTAACGACATCCACATTGGAGAAGATGTTCTCAGTCTTTGTGGTCAACATTGATGCAGACTGCAAGTCCCTGCTGTACTAGTCCTTCAGAACAGCCTGGGGAAAGACCCAAACCCCTTAGCTTTCCCTCCTTGAGACAGACTAACGATTTTAACTGATCATCAAGGTCGTAGGTAGCAAGTCATGATTGCAAACATGTTGTTCTTGGCTCCTTGGCATGAGCTTTGAGGTCCACCAATGGCAAGATTTT
>CM060348.1:435214-448696 GCA_030674155.1 Stramonita haemastoma | reverse complement strand
AAGACCGAAGTTTTTATCAAAGTGCAAAAAAAAATAACCCCCGTTTTTTTTTTAAAAAACTGTGTTTTAAAACGAATTTGGGTTATCAAAAATAGACAAAAAAAGCATAAAAAACGTGAAAAAGAAGTACGACTTGTTATCAAAATGCTGATGAGGATAAATTTTAAAAAGTGACGTTTTTTAGAAAATATTTAAAAAATTAAAGATTAAAGGGCTTTTTAAAGAACTGACGTTATTTTAATCTAAAAAGTAAAAAAAAATCCAAAATGTTATAGAAGGCATGACTTTTTTTTTAAGGGTGCCAGGGGGCATAACTCAAGATTAAATGATTTTTATTGAAGGATGGGGGGGTTATTATATTTTTCTAATAATATAAAAATTTTTAAAAAACTGGGGTTAAGAACTAAACATTGAAAAAAAGTGATTGATTATAAATTGGGTTTTTGGCAAGTGGTGACCTAATTAAAAGACGGTTTACGTGCTTTTTAAAAGGCCGTGACATAATTCAAGGGCTAAAAAAAAAAATTTAAGAAATGAAAACAGGGTTTTAGGGGAAAGGGGAAAAGGGGAGGAAGGAGATGGCGCCACCCCCAAATCTGGACCCAGGAACTGAGGTCTCGACCCCGCCCTCTACGCCCATAGGTTTTGGGGGGGGGCCCTTTAAAACCCTTTTTCCCCCTTTTTCTTTTTCCCCCCCAAAGGGTTTTTTTAAAAAAGGGGTTTCCTTTTTGCCTTTTTAACAAATTTTTTAATTTTTAATTTTTTTTTAAATGGGGGGTTGGAAAAAAACCGTGGGGAAAAAAATAATGGGGGGGAAAAAAGAAAAGAAAAAGGGGGAAAAAAAGAAAAAAAGAAAAAAAAAAAGAAGAAGAAAAGAAAAAATGGGGGAGGAGGGGGAGGAGGGGGAAAAGAAAAAAGGGAAAAAAAGAAGAAAAGAAGAAGAAGGAAGAAGAAAAGAAGAAGAAGAAAAGAAAAAAGAAGGGAAGGGAAAAAGAAAAGAAGAAAAGGGGGAAAAAAAGAAGAAAAAGAAGGAAAAAAGAAAAAAAAAGAAAGGGGAAAAGGGGGGGAAAAAGGGAAAAGGAGGAGGGAAAAAAAGGAAAAAAAAAGAAGGAAAGAAGAAGAAAAAAAAAAAAGAAAAAAAGAAAAGAAAAAAAGAAAAGAACAACAAAAAACAACAACAACAAAACCCAAAAATAAAAAAAGGGAAAAACAAAATGGATATTGTACAAACTGTCTCCCCCCGGGGGGAAAAAAACAAAAATTTGGAAAAAGAAAAGAAAAAAATTTTAAAAAAAAGAAAAATCGACAAAACAACAACAACAACAACAACGACGACGACACTAAAGGGGGGTTGGGAAAAAAAACCGACCCCCGGGTTTGGGAAAAGGAAGCCCCCGATTTTTAACAAATTTTGACAGCCGGGGGCGGGGTTTACCTTTTTTTCCTGGCCTTGAACCCTAATTTTGGTTAAAGGTTCAATGGGGGGGGGAAAAAAAACACTTTAAAGAAGGGTTTGGTTTTTTTTTTTTCATCTTTTGGGTTTTTATTTTTTTCAAGGGAAGCCCCACCCCTTTTTGGTTTTTTTTTTTGGGGTTTTTTTTTTTTTTTTTTTTTAATTTTTATTTTTTAACTTTTTTTTAAAAAAATTTTTTTTTTTCTTTAAATTTTTTTTCTTTATTGGGAAAATTTTCTCTATTTTTTGTCTATTATTAGGATTTCTCCTTTCTTTTAACATTATTGGGGTTTAACACTTTTTTTTTTTTTTCTGGGAAAAATTTTTCTTTTTTTCGAGGAAATGAAAAAAGCACTTTATGTCTTTTTTTTCATTCAAACCCCCTGTGTATGTTTTTTTCGCAAAATTTTTCATCCTTTTTCCCCTGCATTTTCAATTGCCTGCCTAAAATTTTTTCCCCCAAAAAAGAACAGGTTTTTAATTGGGCGCAAGAATTTTTGGTTTCCCCCCCCCCCGGGGTTCGGGTTTTTTTCTCATCCCCAAGGACTTTTTTTTTGGGGAAAATGGACCCGGGGGTTTTGGGTTTAAAACCCAGAAAAAATAAATCCCTTAAAAGAGGGTTAAAAACCCCGGGGCAGCATATCATGAGGGGCATCACCTACCACCGGGGGATCCCGTCCTTTGGATGTTTGGGTTTTTATTTTGGGAGATACAATGGGGGGTTTTTCCATGACTTGTCTTGTTTTTGGAGGAAATATAAAGATTTTCCCCGTCATGCCATTTTATGATTTTCATAACCCCATTGTTAAAATTTTTAAAAAAAACCCCCGGGGTTGTTATGGGTTTAATAATTGGGTTTCCCCGGGTTTATTTTTTTGGTGTACATAATTAAAAAAGGGTTTGAAACCTAACTAGTCTCTTAATTTTTTTAGCATTTGAAGTGTTTTTTTTTGTCTTCTGTTTTTTTGGGTCTGTATGAAAGGTATATAAAAACCCCAAACTTTCTCTTCTTTCCTTTCTTTCTCTCCTCCCCTCTCTTTTCCCCTCTCCCCTTTTCTCCCCCCCTTCTTTTTTTCTCTCTCTCCCATTTTAAAAAAATTTTTTCAAAAAAAAACCCTTTTTTTAAAAAAAAAAAAAAAAACTTTTTGTAATTTTTTCAAAATTTTTCCCCCTCGCTTTTTTCTGGGGTTACGTGTCAAAAAAATTTTTTTGGGGGGTCTCCTTTTCGGTTTTTTGTCCCCCGTCCCCAAAAAATGCGGGTACTCCCTTCTTTAGTAAGAGGGGGAAAAGGGGGGGAGTGGTTTTTTAAATTAAAGGGGGGGATCAAACCTAAAACGTTTAAAGTTTTTTAAAAACCCCTCAACCACGAACTAATATTTTTAAAGCGGTTTTGGGTAAGGATGTTTGGGGGCCCCCAGCCTTGGTTTTTTTTTTTTTTAAAACAAATGTTTTTTTTTGGGGGCCCCCTTTTTTTGCCCCTTGGTTTCCCAATAATTTCCCCCCCCAAAAATCATCACTTAAAATGGACTTTCCCCCTCAGGTCAAAAGGGCAAAAAAGGGGGGAGAGGAAAGAGGGAGCCCCGCCCTTAATAGGGGGCCCCCCCCAAAAACTGAGGTCTCTGACCTTTTTTTCCCCCACAAACCACAGGGGGTTTTTTTGGGGCCCCTTTAAAACCTTTCACCTTAGTAATTATTTAAAGGGTATGTTTTTTAAACGAGCTATAGTTGACCCCCCTGTTTTAAAAAAAAAAAAACTAGCACCCACCCCCTAAAAGGGGTTTACGGGGCAAAACTTTTACCCCAAAAAATAAATCCAAAAAAATTTTTTTTCTTCGACAAACCACTTTTTTTTTTTTTTAGTGTTTTTTTTTTTCTCGTTTCTTTCAGGTCATGAAGTTTTTTCAAACGTTTATTTATAGATTTGAAAAAACCCGAATTTTTTAAGTTTGTTGTTTGTTGTTTTTTTTTTACTTACAATAATCATGTAAATATCAAATATCTTCAAAGGGGGTCCCTCGGGGGAAAAACTTCACATGTTTGTATCTTCACCATTGATTTGTTTTTGCACATATAGCGTTTAATTATATATTTTTAAATATTAAAAAAAATTTAATTATTTTTAAAAATTATTATTATTATTTTATTATTATATTTTTTTAAATTATTATTTAATTAAAATTATTATCATTTATTTTTTATTTTTATTTTTAAATTTATTATTTTTATATATTATTATTATCATAAACATTATAAATCGTCTCATTTTTTTTTTTCATTATCATTATTATTAATTCGTGGGTTTTTGTTTTTTTCCCGGGGAAAAAAAAAAAAACTTAGGGAAAAAACCAATTTCCAAAAAATATCCATCAAAAAACCCCGGGTTTTAAAAAGGGGGGGAAAATAAGTAATAAAAAATTTTTATAAAAAATGTAAAATTGTTTTTTTTGGGGGGGCCACATAAAAGGGGGACAAACTTTTTGGGGGGAAAAAAAAAAAAAAAAGGGGTGAAAGTTTAAATTCATATTTTTATGTTTTTAAAAAGGGAAAAATAATCCCATCTTATCAAAATAGTTATAAAAAATTGGGTAAAAACAAAATTTTTTTAAATAACTTTTTTGGGGGTTCCGGGGCGATTTTTAAAAATATACGAAAAAAAAGTTGGGGGTTTTTTTTTTAAAAAATTTTTTTTTGAAAACCGCCCCCCAAAATTGGCAATAAATGACTTTTTTTTTTTTTTTTTTTAAAATTTTTTTAAATCTATTAATTCGTTCTTTTATATCGATGATATGGAATAAGCTCTCACTGTTTTTTTTTTTTTACATCCAATCCCTTGTTATGCATTTTTTTTAAAATTTTTTTCATCTTTTTCCCAAAACCCGGGTTTCCCAAAGGCCTAATTTTTCCCCCAAAAAAAAAAAATTCTAACGTTGCGAAAAAATTTTTTACTCCCTTTTCCCCAAAACCCCGGGGGCCCCGGGTTTTTAAAATCCCCTCCAAAGGGGCTTTTAGAGAGAGGGGTCAGCACTGATTTTTTAAATCCGGGGGAAAATCCCCTTGAAGGGGGTTCAACCTGGGTCTTTAAATTTTTCAGCGCAATGTTATAACCACAAAAAAATCCCCCCGGGCCCCCCAAAAAAAGTTTTTGGGGGTGCATTGGCTTTGGCTTTTTTATTTATCAATCGCATTACCATCCCTTTTCCCCTTTTTTTAAAAAAAAAAATGACAAAAAGTTTGCTAACTTTTTAAAACCCTTTAAAAAATTGGGGCCCCAACTTTTCTTCTATATTAAAGAAACTTTTAAATTTAAAAAAATAAATAAAAATAATTAAATCTAGGATAAAAAAAAAAAAAATCTTTTAAAAAAAAAAAAAATTTTTAACCCCCAAAAAAAAAATTTTTGGGTAAAACCCCTTTTTGGTTTTGGGGTTTTTAAAAAAAAAAAACCCCGGGGGCCCCAAAAACCGAAACCCTTTTTTTTTTTTGACTAGCAAAAAATTTGGGTTTTTAAATCTTTTCCCCCACACACCCACACACACAACACACACACCAAAATGGGGCCAAACCATGTTTTATCACAGGCCCCTTTCCCCCGCCAAATAATATTATCACATACAAAAATAATAACTTTTTTTCCCCCCCAAGAAAAATTAAAAAGAAAATTTTTTAAATTTAAAAAGGGGAAAACTTCAGGCTTTTTTTGGACAACCCCTCCGGGCCCCCCGGAGTAAAAAAAAAGGCAAAGGAAAAAAAAAGGGAAAAAAAGGGAAAAAAAAAAGGAGGAAGAGGATGAAGAGCCCCGGAGGAAAAGAAAGGATGAAAGAATAAAATTTTTTTTTTCAGAATGCATGTCTTTTTTTTTTTCTTTTTTTTCGAAAGCCCCCGGGAGAAGTTTTCTTTTTTTTTTCAATGTGACTTTTTCCCCCCAAAACCAAAAAGGTACCCCTTTTTCCCCAATTTTTCGTAAAAAAAACAAAGTCTACTTACTGACTTCCCCAAACCCTTTTTTTAAAAAACCCCCTTTTTTTTTTCCCTTATTATTGACCAAAACATAAAACCATACAGGAGTGAAACATAGTGTAAAAATTTTTATAAAAACCTTTGTCTGCTGTGAAATCGTGTCTTTGTTGTGTTTTTTTTTAGTGGGGGGTTTTTTGGGGGGTTTTAATAAAGAAAAAAAAAAAAAAAAAGGGAAAATGTTGGGGGGGTTTTCTCATTTTTTTTTGGGGGGGTTTTTTTTTTCCCTTTTTTTTTGTGCGAGGGGAAACAACCTTTCTTATGTATGTGTGTATGTTATGAAAAAGGGTTGGTGTTTTTTTGTGTGTGAAAAAAAATTTGTGGGTATGTATTAAGCATGTTGTGTATGTATTATCATGTGGTAAATGGGGGGTATGTATTATTTTATGTATGTGTAACAGATTTGAAAAATATTTGATCTGCCCACTCTGACAACTTCCCGGCGACACAGCACGTAAAAACCCGGGGGAATTTTGGGGGGCCCTCAAAAAGGGGATTTTTGCATAAATACAAAATTTTTTAAAACCGCTACGGGCAAAGTGCATGCAAAGGAAGGGTTTTCCCCCCCAAAACCCCCCCAAAAAAAAAACCCAAAAACATCGAAACAATTCAAAAGGGGGGGAAAATCCAAACTTTCCCCCCCCACGACGCTGCGATTGCAGCTCCGACGCAAGGAATAATCAATTCCCCCCCCTGCCACATAGTATGTATGTAGGGGAATTATGAAAATATGAATGTATGTGTTCTGAATTAAAAAATGAAAAGTATGAATGTATGTAGTATTAAGTATGAAAATATGTGTATGTATGTATGTATGAAAATTAAAATATGTATTATGTATGAAAATATGTATCATGATTAGTATTTTTTAGGGGGTGTCTGTAGTATGGGGTGTCTGTATGTATTTTTTTCTTATGTTTGTATGTATTTAGGGGTTTTTTTGGGGGGGATGTATGTTTGATGTTTAAATTTAGTATGTATGTATATGTATTTGTTTTTTATGTATTATGTATGAAAATTTTTTATGCATGTATATATAACATGAAAATTTTTGTATCATGTCTGTATGCATGAAAATTTTTTATGTATGTATGTATGAAATTTTATGAAAATATGTTTTGTAGGTATGTATGTATGTTTTAAAGTATGTATGTAGGGGATGAGGGGATGAAAAGTATGCATGGGTTTTGTTTTTTGGAAAACATTTTTAAAAAATTAGGGGTGTTTTCTTTTATGTTTTATTATGTATGAAATTTTGGAGGGGATATGTGTTTTTGTATGTATGTATTATGCATGTAAAAAATTTTGCATGAAAAGTCTGTATGTCTGAAAATTCCCCCTTTTTTATGCATTATGCATGCATGTAAAAATTATTATGTATGTAAATTATTATGTAATGTATTTAAAATTATGAATGAAAGGGGATGCATCATGTATGCAAAATGTATGGGGTTTGGGGATTCTGTCTTTTTTTTTTTTCTCTGTCTCCCCCCTTTCCTCCAGCCTCACGTCTGTCCTAATATGCTCCAAAAAAACAGCACGCAACCCCCCACCCCCTTACCCTCCCACCCCCAACGAAAAAACACACCCAACCGAAAACCCCCCACACCCACCCCCCACAAAAAACACACACCCCCCACACACACACACACCCCCCACACAAAAACACACAAAAAAAAAACACAAACATACACACAAAAAAAGCCCCCCCCCCCCCCCACAACACACACACACCCACACACACACAAAACACAAAACCCCCCCATACACACACCAAAAAAAAACCACACACACACACCCACACACACACCACACACCAAACCACACACACACAAACCGAAATCACAAAAAACAGACAATACATTTTTTTGGCTAAAAAAAAAAACAACAACAACAACAAAAATTTAAAAACAATGAAAAGGCAACAACAAAAACCCAAAAACAACAATAATAAAACAAAAAAAAACATCTGCATCCCCAACAACCCTCCCCCCACCGCAATTTTTGCAATAAAAAGAAAAAAAAAGTTTTTAAACAATTTTTTTATTGATTTTTCAATGGGGGAAGGTGTCCAAAAAAAACCCCTAAAATTTTAAAGGGGAAAATGGCAAAAAGCAAAGACATGTATTTGCACTAAACACACAAAAAATCACCCCCCTATATTTTCACTAAACGTTTTGCCCCGCGTACACACAAAAAAACCACTGACAAAAATACATTGCAACACAGAGACAAAAAAATAAAGCGAGCAAGAGAGAAAACTGAAAGAAAAAGGGGGGGGAGAGAGAAGAAAAAAAGGGGGGGAAAAAAAGAGAAGCCAGAGAGAAAAATAAAAAAAAACGTAAAATAAACCCCGACAAAAAACAAACAAACAACAGACTGAACAGAGAGACAGGGGGAAGAACAATAAAAAGGGGAAAAAGACACACACAAAGACAAAAACACAGAAGGGGACAGAAAACGAGACGGGAAAAGAAAAGACAAAAAAACAAAACAGTAAGAGACAGAAACGGACAACAGATAGACAACAGACAGACAGACAAAACAAAAACAAGAAGCAAAAAAGAGACAGACATCGGGAACACCCCAGAGACAGAGAAGAAGAGTGTGTTGAGGCCGGGGTGATAGGAGGGGGTGGGGGGAACATCATTCTTTTAAAAACCAAAAAAAAAAAAACCCCAAAAAAAAACAATTAAAAAAAATCCCTGATTTTTATTTTAAAAAATCAAAAAAAAAACAAAAACAAAAAAAAAAACAAAAAAAAACCAAAATTTTCTATCTACTGTACAACGTATTCACATTATCAGTGCCTTTTTTCCCCAGCAATAACTATATTATCAATTCCCCGTTTAATCCCGGGGGGAAAATTCCCCGTGCAAAATTCCCCTTTTAAACACCTTTGTTTCTGCCTTGTTTTTTTTTTCCCCCCGGGCATTTTCCCCTTTTGTCTATATTCTTCTTTTGGTTTTTGCATTCTCCTGTTTTTTTTTTTTTTTTCCTCCAAAAGACTTAAAAAACGGGAAAAAACTAAGGACATAGAATTTTTGTGAAAAAAATTTTTAAAAAACCGAGACGTAAAGGATTATTGGGGTAAAATTTTTACCTTGGGGGGCGTTTTGGGGGAAAACCCTTTTTCCCTTTCCCCCGGGACGACATTTTGTGCAGAAATTTTTATTAAGGGCGACATTTTAGTGAAAAAGTTTTTTTTTTCAGGGCATCTTTGTGTAGAAATTTATCCTTCAAAAATTTTTGGGTCCCAAAAAAAAACCTTGGGGGGCATTTTAAATTTCTAAAATTTTTTCCTTACAGGGGATCTTAGTGTAGGAAATTTTCCTACAGGACATCTTGTGTAGAAATTTATCCTAAGGGAAATCCGGGGGAAACAAATTTATCCTGAAAGGTACATTTAGTCTAAAAATTTACCCCTTTTTAGGGGGGAAAGGGGGGGAAAATTTTGGGTTTAGTTCATTCTTAAAAAAAATAGCTTGTGTACCCAATTTCTCCCTGGTATTGCAAGACAAATAGTAAACAGAAAATTTCTTAGAAAAGAACTTATCTTTAGCCAATTTTTGGTTGGCAACTACTTTTTTGAAATTCATGTGTTATTCTATCCTTAAAAAAAACCAAAAAAAGGGAAAAATTTTTTCAAGTGCGGGGAAAAACTATACTTTTGTATCAAAACCAAAACTTTTTTTCAATAAATTCCCCCCAAGGGGGAAAGGCCCGGGGGCACACACTTGTTTAAATCTACAAACACAAAGACAATATCCATATTTAAAAATGTAAAAACACGAGACAGAAACAACAGTTTTACTTCCCCAAGAACTACAACCGTACAATGAATGGACAACCATCATTATCATCAACTCACACGAAGGTAAACTCCGCGCCTGCGCAGGCATGCGCGGCTGTGTGTGTGTGTTTTTTTTGGGTTGAGAGAGAAGAGAGAAGAGAGAAGGAAAAGGGGAAAGAGAGAAAATAGAGAGAAGAGAGAAAAGAAAAAAGAGAGAAATTTATCTTAGACTTTTACTGTACAGCCCGTGTGTGAGAGAGAGGAGAGAAAGAGAAAGAGAAGAGAGAGAAGAGAAAGAGAGAGAGAGAGGGAGAGAGAGAAAGAAAAGGGGAAGAGAGGGGAGATAGAGAGAGGAGAGAGTTGCAAATGCAACATTACATAGCGTACAGCAAAAAACATCAAAAATTTTGTATGTGAGAGAGAGGAGAACAGAGAAGAAGAGAGAGAAGAGAAAAGGGGAGAGGGGAGAAGAGAGAGGGGGAAGGGGAAAGAGAGAGGAAGAGAGAGAGAGGGAAAGGGGAGGGGAGAGACAAAGACCAAAGAATAGAGCAGGGGGAGAGAGAGAGAGATAGGACAGAGTACAGAGAACAAGATACAGAGAGCAGAGAAAGAGAAAGAGCGAGAGACAGAAGGGGAGAGCATTACATAAAAAGTAATATACGACATCAAAAAGTGTGTATAATAAAGGGGGCCCTTTTTCCCCTTTTGGATCTTTTCATGACACCACACCAAAAATTTTAAAAACCCGCAGCTACTGCTGCTGATAAAAACCTTTTAAAAAACAAAAACCGGTTAATTTTCCGCCCTTCCAACATTTCCCCAAAACAATTACTTTCCCCTTTTTGCCTGGACCACCCCAAATCTGTTAATATCAATTATTTTTCCCCCTCCCTTTTAACTCCCTTAGGAGTCGCTTTAGGGGGACTGCCCCCGATATTTTTTTTTTTTTTTCTTTTCTGACAAAAGGTCAGGGGAAAAAAAACAGGCAGGTCCATCCTTTTTTTGGGGGCCTTTTTAAAAACCCTGAACAAAAAATTTTGTATTTTGATATTTACAGGATTCGGGGGTCACCTAAGTTTTGTTTATAAATAAATTTGAATTCAAATGACCCCAAAAAAAAATCAAACACCCCAATGATCCTCATAATTTTTGGAAAAAACAATTAACTCAAAAATTTGTTTCTAAAATTTCCAATTGGGCGGAAAACAAAAACATGAACTTGATTCACACACAATCTGACAAAATGATCTAAAAGGAATTTTTTTCTTTAAAGAAAATGAAATAGACATGTTGACCTGATCGAAAAAAAATTTTTTAAATATACATAAGGATAAAACCACTGAAAAAAAAAATAAAAAGATACAAACCTCTTGTAAGTATCTTTTCCAAAAAAAAACATCAATGACAAATCTCCATTAAAATTTTTTAAAAAGAGAAACCCTAAAATAACACTAAAAAGTGAAAAAATCAAAACAACAACAAAAAAAAATGATTAAAAAGAATGACCTAAAAGGTTGGCCACAAACCATGACAGACCAACATACACTTACCAGAAATAAACAAAAAATACAAATGAATTCACTTTACATCAAAAGACAAATTGTAAAAAAAACCGTGTCCAAGATGTGAAAACAAAAATCTATATTAAAAAAAAAAATCAGTTCACCGACCCGATAATTCTACAGACCCACAGCCAGGAGATCAAGGAGCCAACACCCACCTTTTTTTTTTTTTCTTTTTTTCCTCCAATTGACCTCACCAAGCATTTCCCTCAAGCAGTTTTTTCCATTCAGGGAACATCCAAGCATTTGTGCTTTTCAGAAAAAAAAATCATGCCTCAAATACCTCAGAAACCATGTTCCTTCGTGCAATGGTCACACAACAAAGATTTTTTGCTCCCAAAACTTTTCAGATGGTTCATACTGCTTTCTTATACATCTCTGCTATTTTAATATGAATGAAATATACATCATAATTTGAATATGTAGATATGAATATGTCATGTGAACAGCCTGTTCTATCCAAACAATTTATGGAAATCGCGACGAACTAGCCATGCGTTTTGTAATTTATAGTAAGCCTGATTTTGTTTGAACTACACTAACGACCAACCTGCTACAGTTTGATATTTGAAATTAATAATGATTCAAAATAAATTGAAATAGTACTCTAATAACTGAAGACTTATTGAATAACAGCGTGTTGTATTGTGCTTGGTTTGAATCCTAGGTTGCCTGATCTATGAATGTTTTTCTTTGTTACATCTTAATAAAAAAAAAAATATAATAAAAAATTATATACATCTGAGAAGCAAAGGGAAAGAGGTATTTGTTTTCTACAATAAATTTTCCCCCTCTCAAACTTACAGCCTTGCCAACAACAATCCCACACACATCAAACGATTGTCTGTTCATCATCACAGCTGCTACTCTCCGGCAGTCCCTCACTCCATTCCTTTCCAACAACACACCCTGTTAACGTGACCCGCACAATCACAAATCACGACAAGTCCATCTCCTACTCCCCACTGTCCAAAACTTTGGCGCCAAAACGTCAACACGAGGCTGGAGACAAAGAACAATCCAACCCTGATGTAGCCTTCCCTGAGGGGGGCAGGCAGCCAATGGTGGAGCGCCACGTCACAGAGCAACATGGCTTCACCAGATGGAACACTTGTGGGTGGGGTTCATGGCCGATTTGGGAGGGCAGTGGAACGCTTTGGCGAAGGTGTCTTGTTCTGTAGAGTGCCGATTACCCTGAAAATGCACACACGTACATGTACAGAGAGAGAGAGAGAAACACACACACACACACACAACACACACACACACACACACACACACACACAAAAATAATTATATATATATAGAGAGAGAGAGAGAGAGAGAGAGAGAAAGAGAGAGAGAGAGAGAGAGGGGGGGGGGGGGGGGGCGCACGCATACGCACACACACCGCAGATAGAGAAAGAAAGAAAGAAAGAAAGAAAGAAAGAAAGAAAGAAAGAAAGAAGAAAGAAAGAAAGAAAGAAACACACACACACACACACACACACACACACACACACACACACATACATACACACACACCCCACACACACACACACACATACATACATACATAACTACATACATACATACATACATACATACATACATACATACATACATACATACATACATACATACATACATACACAAACAGATAGAAACGCACACACACAGATACACACGCCACACACACACACACACACACACCACACACACACACACACACACACCACACACACACACACACACACACACACACACACACACACACACACACATTCAAAACACACTCAAAATTTACAAAACTGCATGAACATGAAGACTGGATGTAAAAAAAAAACAACGCACACACACAATGAGTGCTTATTCCGTTATCCTCGGAATAAAGAATACATAAAAAATAATTAAATGAATAAAATTCCAGGAATTTTTCAGGAACTGCTTGGCTAGCGACTTTCCAATTTCCAGCATTTTGGGAAAAGATTCTAACTGACTGCCTGAAAAAAATCTTTTTAGACAAATAATTATTTGCAAATCAATCGAAAATACATCACTGGAGACAACTGCACAATTTAGTAATACATTATTCCATTAGGGGTTGCTTACCCTGAAAAACTGTCCAGTCTGCTTTCTTCTCAGTAGTTGATGATTAAAGTGTGTTTTTGACTTGACGTGGCTTCACTTATTTATTTATTCATTCATTTAGTTATTTATTCTTTTATATCCAGGATAATAGAATACGCGCTCGTATGTTTTTTTTAACATCCAGTCCCTATGTGTATGCAGTTTTGTAAATTTTGACTTGATCTTAAATTTTGTCGTGTTTTTCTATTGAAAAAAGTTGTATTATTTTGTTGTTGCACGTATGTTCATACTATATACCTCTGAACAGACAAGAAATAGTTGATTTTTAAGGTTTCCAGAACCTGTATGAATTGATATCAGAGAGAAGAAAAATCATTAAGTACAAAATAAATTCCAGAAAGGTTTGTTTTGTTTTCTTTTTGAGGCAAAAAATGACTGTACATGTTTTTAGGATGTATTTTTAGATTTTTTCAGTTTAAAAAACAATATAAAAAAGATAATGATATAAACGACTTTAAATTTTAAAAAAACCTTCATGAATCTTTTTGCGTATCACCTTTAGACAGACGCAATCGTTAAGCGGTTTTAGA
>CM060348.1:415214-417714 GCA_030674155.1 Stramonita haemastoma | reverse complement strand
GTTTTTTCTTTTACATCCAGTCTTCATGTGTGTGCAGTTTTGTCAATTTTTTCATCCGTTCCCACTAGTACATAATGGCACTACTCTTCCGAAAATTAGAACAGGTTTTAACATGTGTGCAGGATGTTCTGCGTGCGTTCGCACACGGGATCTCGATTTATAATCTCATCCGAAGGACTGTTTAGTCGGCACTGATGCTAACTTCAGAGGAAAAATTCTCTTAAACGAGATTCGAACCCGGGTCATCAAATCACGAGCGCATCACTCTGACCACCAGGCTATCCTGTCCCCACGGGATGCCAGGGTACCGTAACTGTAAGTATCAATAGCATACCCATCTTCTGGATATTCTGTGCTAGATATTCCCTCTTTTCTATCCCCTCTCTCTGCTTCTGTTTGGAGCAGTTTACACAGTTGAAGGCCTTAATCCAGTTAAGGGCAGTAAAACCATTTAGGGACCAACCACAATAGTGCAGTGGTTAGTGCCTTGGATTTCGGACTGAAAGGTCGCGGGTTTTAAATCCCATAGCCCACAGTTGAGCTTCATCCACTTTATGGATGCGAGTTTGAGAGTGTTGCTCAAATTACCTGTCCAAAACCTCAGGTGTCTGTATCTCTCGGGCCCGGTTGACACAGGGATATGATATTATCATGATAGTAAGCGTAGAGTACAACCCTGCCCAGTAGTCTTAAAGTAGATATATTTCCACAGCAGCATCATTACGTTATCCTCATTGTCATGGATCATCATGCAATAGAAAAATTGTCTCTGATTCGGTGGTCGCATTTGTTCTGGTCTCATGATGACCTCAGATTCGGTTTCCCCATACACTTCTGTGCCTGTGGTGAGTTTGTGTCAAAGCCTTTGGGGTTGGAGGTTCACGGGGGACAGTCGTTGGAGGGACGTTATGGTGGTCGCCACTTCGAGTGGGCGCCTCATCTCACTCAGTCTGGCTCCGCGACTGAGCTAATACTGTCGTTAGTAGGGGGCTTTTTAAAAAAATTCTTTTATATCGAGGATAACAAAATAAGCAATCATGTGCTTTTTTTTCATCCGGTCCCCGTGTGTATGAAGTTTTGTAAATATTGTCATCTGTTCCCACCGGCACACGATGGCTTACTCTTACGAAAAGCGGAACAGGATTTAACTTGTGCGCAAGATGTTCTGCGTGCGTTCGCACGCGGGGCCTCGGTTTAAAGTCTCATCCGAAGGACTTTTGGGGAGAGTGCAGTCAGCACTGATGTTAACTCCAGGAGAAAAATCTCCTCGACCGGACTCGAACCCGGGTCGTCAAATTGCCAGCGCAATGTTCTGACCACTAGGCTATCCGTCCCCCACCTATCGTGTCCTGCGTATGTTAGCTCAGAACAGGCACCACTGAACACCACCAAAGTAACCCAGCAGCAGTGCAGGGCCCCTCTGGTTGGTGGCCCCACAGCGGCCTAATATTGATGGGTTCCCTGTGCACTTGCAAAATAACGAATCTGGGTATGGCTGTGGCGGGGAGTTTGAAATGAGCGGCGTTGGAACAGCAGGACGGGGAAGTTACAGAAGATGAGGCAGCACAAAAAAAACCCAAACTAACACCATAAATGGACGTACACAAGATATTGCTTACCTCAATAACTGATAAAGCTTTTGGCTTGAGCCAAGTCACTGTCTGGCCACATTAATTTTATGGCTTTTCTGTTTCTTTCGTTCCAAATCAGGCCAATTATTATTTCATGTGTGTAGACGAAAGTATGGCTTTTTCTCTCTGTCTTTGTGTTTTGTTTGTCTCTCTGTCTGTATCTCTGCATTGTTGATCTTTCTCTGTCTGCCTGTGGCCCCTCTTTCCCCACTCTCTCTCTGTATCTGTCTGTCTCTCTGTCTCTGTCTCTCTCTGTCTCTCTATGTCTCTGTCTCTGTCTCTCTCTCTCCCTCTGTCTCTCTCTGTCTCTCTGTTTCTGTCTCTCTGTTTCTGTCTCTCTGTTTCTGTCTCTCTGTCTCTCTGTCTCTCTGTCTCTGTCTCTCTGTCTCTCTCTCTCTTTCTCCCTCCCTCTCTCTCTCTCTCTCTCTCTCTCTCTCTCTCTCTCTTCTCCCTTTCTCCCTCTCCCTATATCTCCATCTCTCCTTCCCCCTCCCTCCCTCCCTCTCTCTCTCTCTCTCTCTCCTCCCTCTCTCTCTCTCTCTCCCTCTCTCTCTCCCTCTTTCTCTCTCCCCCCCTCTCTCTCTCTCTCTCTCTCTCTCTCCCTCTCTCCCTCCCCCTCTCTCTCTCTCTCCCTCTCTCTCCATCTCCCTCCCTCCCTCTGTCTCTCCTTCCCCCTATCCCTCCCTCCCTCCCTCCCTCCCCCCCTCTCTCTCAACCCCCCTCCCCCCCTCTCTCCCTCCCCCTCTCTCTCTCACTCCACAACTCACATTCGCAAGTTTAATTTCCAGTTGCAGCACATCATGCATATCACGACGCGCTATGGCGGGATTGGCACCAAAGAGGAGCGCCACTTCACGGGCATAGTTCTC
>CM060348.1:395214-397714 GCA_030674155.1 Stramonita haemastoma | reverse complement strand
ATTCATCCATCTTTGCGAGTGGTTTCTTTTTTATTCTTTTCTCGGTTTCTTTTTTATTCTTTTCTCGGAAACAAACACAGCGAAAGACAGATGTACACATTGTTTCACCTTCTTTAACTTCGCCTGTCCCGTAGTTCCGTGGACCGTAGGGGCACCACTGAAGATTTTACAACCAGCTTCCTCCACTTCCCCACAGTCCTCCGCCCTCCGTAGTAGGTCATTCCACCCAAGACCTGTCCACTCTCTGATGTTGTCTTCCTATCGTTTCCTCTGTCTGCACTCTTCGTTTCCCTCCCCTTACTGTTCCCTGTAGGACAGTCTTGGCCAGTCCAGATGTTCGTGTGACGTGCCTGTACCACACTTAAGCTTGCGTTTTTTTTTCACTGAAGTCAGGAGATCTTCTTATGTTCCGATGGCATTTTTTAAAAAAAAATATTATTCCTCATTAATGATGTGATCTGTGCATGAAATTCCAAGTAGTTTGCGAAAGCGTCTCATCTCGATTGCCTGTATTCTTCTTTCAATGCCTGCTGTTATTGTCCATGTTTTAGATGCGTACAAAAATATGGACATGATCAGGGAACGCATCAGTTTGATCTTGAAGCTGATGGCGATGTCCCTGTCATTCCAGAGGACTTTCAGTTTGGTCATTGCAGCTGTGGTCTGGGCTATCCTGTCTGGATAGCCCTACATAGAGTAATACACATCAACAAAATAAAAACTAAACTAAACAAAAACAAGAGAGGAACGCTATAAAAACTAACCAGTTTTCATGGAAGTGTTCTTTTTATCTAACACTCTCTGCTTTTTTGAGAATTTTTTTTTCCATACTTTAACCAGAGAAATAAATACACATTCACAGACGGATGTATACATAATAAAACGCAGTGAAAAAATACATAAAAAGGTAGGTACAGGTGTCCCCATAATCTATGTGGTCGTAGGGGAGCGAGGTGTCAGAGACCTCAGCTTCTCTAGGGGCCAGCATATTGAGGGCGGCGCCCATCTCCTCTCCCTCGCTGCTTTACCTTCCCTGACCCTAAAGAGGACAGGTACTTATAAAAATAAAAAAACAAACCTGGGTGAACACAGAACGTACATATAAAAATGCAAAAAAAACTAAGAAATAAAAAAAAAAGGGGTGACCGTTTTGCCGCTTTGGCTTCAGTCCCGTTCCCCCCAGTTCACCCACTTAAATGGTACCTGCCCTCTTTAAGGGGCAGGGGAAGGGAAACACGAGGGAGAGGAATGGGGGCTCCCAGAGAACGAGTCTCTGGTGCCTCGCTCCCCTACAACCTATAATTTTTTTAAAAACCCTACTACCTTTTTTAAATGTAAATTTGGGTTTCTGCGTTTTATTAATACATCTTTCTGTGAATGCGTATTTTTTTTTGTTTCCTGGTAAAAAATAAGAAAGGAAGTTTTGGGGCACATTTTCCTTTTAAATTAAAAAAAAAAAAAGACAGACATATAAAAACAAAACAATCTAAAGAATTTTTATTTAAAAAGTGTGTTTTTTTTTTTTTTTCCCCACACACTGCCTTCCCTCTTAGAGTATTTCCCTCCTTTTCTGGGTACGAAAAAACCTTTCAACAACTACCAAAAATACTACGAAAAAAAATGCAAAAGAAAAAAAAAAACCTGATAACAAAAAAAAAAAGAAATTACCAACACAGCTAGACAGACATTTAACATCTTAACCATAAAAGGGTTTGAGTTTTTCACTGTGCTTTTGTTCTCTGTCACACACAAAAAACCCGCACGTGCGGGGACACACACACACACATACTCCCCTCTCCCCCTCCCTTCCCTTCCCCCCTCTCCTCTTCCTCCCTCCCCCTCCTCAAACCCCTCTCTCTCCCCCTCTCCCCCTCTTTTCTCACTCCCTCTCTCCCTCCTCTCTCTCACCTTCCCCCTCTCTTCCCCTCTCCTCCCCTCTCTTTCCCCTCCCAATTACTCTGCTTTGGGGCCTGTTTAAGTTTCCCGTTTCCAATAATTTTAAAGGTTTTTTTTTCCTCCCTCTTCCCCTCTCCTCCCCTTCTCTCTCCTCTCCTTTTCTCTCCTCTCTTCCTCTCCCCTCTCCCTCTTTCTCCCCTCTCTCTCTGCTCCCCCTTTTTCCCCTCTCTCTGTCCTCCTGTCTCTCTTCTCTTTTGTCCCCCTTTTTTCTCCCGTCCTCCCGTCTCTGTCGTTTTTTCTGTCTCCTCTCCTTCTCCCCTCTCTCTCTCTTCTCTCTTTCTCTCTCTCCCCCCTCCCCCCCCCCTCTCCCCCTTTTTCTCTCTCTCTCCCCCCTCTCCTCCCCTTTGTTAAGATTTTGTTTTTATCTTGACTAAATTTTTTTATAAAGGGCGGGGACTCATTAAAAATGCACACATGCTTAATTTATCTCCTCGAAATAAAAGAATTTTCCCTTGCCTTACCCTTTCCCCTTACTCTCCTCCTCTCCTTCATCTCCTCTTTTCTCCCCACTCCCTTTCTCTCTTTCCTTCCTTCTCTCCTCTCT
>CM060348.1:368203-375703 GCA_030674155.1 Stramonita haemastoma | reverse complement strand
AGACAGAGAGACAGAGAGAGAGAGAGAGAGAAGAGAGAGAGAGAGAGAGAGAGAGAGGACAGACAGACAGACAGACAGACAGACAGAGACAGAGACAAGACAAGACAGAGACACAGAACAGAAGGACACAGAGACAGAGAGAGAGAAAGAGAGAGAGGGGGGGAAAGAGGGGGGGAAAGGAGGAGAGAGAAAGACACAGAGACAGAGAGAAAGAGTGAGAGAGAGATGGAAGAGGGAGAGAGAGGGGGGAGAGGGAGAGAGAGAGAGAGAGAGAGAGGGGGGGGGGAGAGAGGGGAGAGAGAGAGATAGAGAGAGGGGAGAGAGAGGGGGAGAGCTAGAGAGAGAGAGATGGGAGGAGAGAGTGAGAGAGAGGGGGAAGAGACAGGGGGAGGGGGAGAGAAGGGAGAGAGACAGACAGACAGACAAACAGAAATAGAAAAAAGAACAAGAAAACAGAGAGAAACGGAAAGACAGACAGACAGACAGATTGAGAGACAGAAAAAAGACAGATTGACAGACATACCGACAGACAGACTGACAGACAGATAGACAGTCAGATAGACAGACAGAAATACAGATAGACAGACAGAAATACAGATAGACAGACAATCAGACAGTCAGACACACAGACAGAATGATCGACCGACAGATAGACAGTCAGACAGACAGAGATACAGACAGGCAGACAGACAGACAAACAAACGGACAGACAGAGAAACATTGTCTTACCTTTTCTGTGGCAGATTTTCAGGAATTTCTCTCAGACAACTTTTTCCTTGAGTACACGATGGAATTTCAACAACAACAACAACAACAACAAAATCAACAACAACAACAAAACTTGTAAATCTTCTTTACTTTCACAGCCAGTTTTAAGATGCAAAGTTCGCTCTATTTGCTCAACAACAGGTAACTTTTTTTTTCAGCACAAAGTTGATTACAACAAAAGAGTCAGTAGAAAATAAGCAGTGCTATCCTAAGGCCTTTCAAGTTTGATTTCAAAATACTTCACTTTAGGTGAAAGATACAGGTTTCTTCCCAGAAGAGACTGATTCTAACTACTTTCAGTATTCACATATGTGAAAGGCTTGCTAAAACGTCACTGATATGTCTGTCTCATTTATACAAATATAAACAAAAATCTGTTGACTAGCATTAATATTTTTCCAGTAGAAAAGTTAAAACAGCATTATGCCAAAAGTTTGTTCCAGGAAAAAAAAACTTACTCTCTCCCTACATCATCTAAGCAGCATAATCATATTTTGCTATCATGGTAATGATAGTCAAAATTGACCCACAATGTCTATATCAAAACTTTCACTCCATCATCCAAAAAAAACCCACCAATATTGATCACATTCAGAACCCAAAAATTCAGAACCAGAAAAAAATCCCAGATCAGTTTTTTAAACTAAAAGACCAGCTAAGTTTCTTTTTTAACCTGATGCAAAACAAATTCCTTCTGATAAGAAAAGAATTTTGATTTCTGATCGCAAAGTAAAAAAAAAAAAAGGAAATTGTCTAAATGGTCTTTTAAACTATAAAAAAAGCCATACGTTTTTTTTAAAGCATTTGTAAAGAAAATCACTTCTTATAAGACAACAATATTGAGTAGCAAAGTAAAAAAAAAAAAAGCCCAAACTGAACTGTCTAAATGAGTTTTTAAACTAAAAGACCAGCTGAGTTTTTTTTTTAACTTGATGTAAAACAAATCGCTTCTGATAAGAAAAGAATTTTTGATTTCTGATCGTATTATTAAAAAAAAAAACTATCTAAATGGAATTTTAACTAAAAAGACCAGATAAGTTTGTTTTTTAGAGAAAAAAAAACTGATGTAAAAATAATCACCTCTGATGAGAAAAGAATATTTGACATCTCATCGCAAATTTAAAAAACTATAGAGAATTGTCTAAGTGTCTTTTTAATTGAAAGACCAGCTAAGTTTGGTTTTTAAACTGATATAAAACAAATCACTTCTGATAAGAAAAGAATATTGATTTCTCATTCCAAAGTATTAAAAAAAAAAGAAAGAAAGAAAGAAAGAAGGGAAACAAACAAAAGTGAACTGACTAAATAGTCTTTTAAACTAAAAGACCATCTAAGTTTGCTTTTAAAAAAAAGGATGTAAATGAAACAAAACATTTCTGATAAGAGAAAATATTCCATTTCTCATCGCAAAGCAAAAACAAAATGAATTATCTAAATGTTTTTTTTAACTGAAAGACCAGCTAAGTTTCTTTGTCAAAAAAAAAAAACTGATGTAAAACAAATCACCTCAAATAAAGAAAAAAATACTAATTTCTCATCGCAAAGCAAAAAGAAGAAATTACCTAAATGTTTTTTTTTTCAACTAAAAGACCAGCTAAGTTTCTATGTTTAAAAAAAAAACTGATGCAAAACAAATCACCTCTGATAATAAAGAAAAAAAAAAGATTTTCTCATCGCAAAACAAAAAGATGAAATTACCTAAATGGTTTTTTTTTTTTCAACTAAAAGACCAGCTAAATTTCTTTATTTTAAAAAAACTGATGCAAAACAAATCACCTCTAATAAAGAAAAAAAATGAATTTCTCATCGCAAAACAAAAAGATGAAATTACCTAAATGGTTTGTTTTTTTCAACTAAAAGACCAGCTAAATTTCTATGTTTAAAAAAAAAAAACTGATGCAAAAACAAATCACCTCTGATAAGAAAAGAAAAAAAAACCAATTTCTCATCGCAAAGTAACACAAAAACAAAAACATAAATTGAATTGTCTACACGGTCAACACAGACACCCAACCACCAGCAGCAAAGGAAAGAAAAAGCCATCCAATCCTTCACAATTCTCTCTTTCTCTCTCCTCTACAGTTTGTGCATACGTGCCTCCCTACGTAGATGTCTGAATCTCAGCTGACCACTGGGAGAGAGGGAGAGAAGGTGGGAGGGAGGGAGGAGAGGGGGGAGGTCAAGGAGAGAGAGAGAGGGGGGGGGTGGGTGGTGACAGAGAGATAGAAAGAGGGAGGTAGGGAGATAGACAGAATGACAGACAGAGAGAGACAGAGACAGAGACAAACAGACAGAGAGTTTGACAGAGAGAGAGAAGGGGGAGCGGAGAGAGAGAAAGTGGAGAGAGGGAGGGCAAGAGAGAGGGGGGGGGGGGGGGAGGGGAGGTAGGGGAGGAGAGAGAGAGAGGAGAGGAGGGAGAGAAGAGAGAGAGAGAGAGGGGGGGGGGGAGTGTGTGTGTGTGTGGTGTGTGTGTGTGTGTTGTGTGTGTGTGTGTTGTGTGTGTGTGTGTGTGTGTGTGTGTGTGTGTGGTGTGTGTGTGTGTGTGTGTGTGTGTGTGACAGAGAAAAAGAACAAACAGACAGACAGACAGAGACAGAGAGAGAGATATTGAGATAGGAAGGGAAGGGGCGGAGAGAGAGAGAAAATGTGTATGATAGAGAGAGAGAGGTTGAGAGAGAGGGAGAGAGAGGGGGGAGGGAGGAAGGGAAGGAGAGAGAGGGAGAAGAGGGGGGAGAGAGAGGAGCGTGTATGAAAGAGAGATAGAAATAGAGAGAAAATAGAGAGAGATGGGGAGGGCGGAGAGAGAGAAAAGTATGTATGATAGAGAGAGAGAGAAAGAGGGGGGGGGGGCGAGAGAGAGAGACAGAGACAGAGACAGATATACAGAGAGAGAGGAGTGTGTGTGTGTGTGTGTGTGACAGAGAGAGGGGGGGGGGGGTGGGGTGGGGGAGGGGGAGGAGAGAGGGACAGAATCCTGTGTGCTTCTGCTTTGACAGACAATACCTTCTGCTGCTGGCGTCATCTTCCTCTTGAATAAGAGATGGCCCTGCCTACCCCTCCCTGTGTGTGTGTGTTGTGTGTGTGTGTGTGTGTGTGTGTTGTGTGTGTGTGTGTGTATGCGTGCGTGTGTGTGTGTGTGCCTGTGTGTGTGTGCCTGTGTGTGTATGTGTGCGTGTGTGTGTGTGTGTGTGTGTGTGTGTGTGTGTGTGTGTGTGTGTGTGTGTGTGTGTGTGTGTGTGTCTATGTGTGTCTATGTGTGTCTGTGCCTGTGTGTGTGTCTATGTGTGCTTGTGCCTCTGTGTGTGTGTGTGTGTGTGTGTGTGTATGTGTGTGTGTGTGTGTGTGTGTGGTGCGCACGTGCGCTCGTGTGCTTCTCTCTCTCAGTTTGTTTCACTGTCCTGATTTCGTGTCTGTTTGAGTGTCCCTGAATGTGTCAATATGATTGTTTATCCCTTTAAAAAAAATAAAATTCTAAAATTTGTCAGTTGGTTTTGATTTTCTCACAGTCTGTGGCCATGTTTTTCTTTGTTTTGTGTTTTTCTTTAAAAAAAATTTTCTGGCTGTCTTTCATGTCTCCATCTGTTACTGACGCTGGTTGTTTATTTGTCTGTGATTGTCTGTCTGTCTGTCTGTGTATCTGTGTGTCTGTCTGTCTGCTTGTCTCTGTCTCTGTCTCTCTCTTTGTCTCTCTCTCTCTTCTCTCTCCCTCTCTCTCTCTCTCTCATCTCTCTCTCCTCTCTCCTCTCATCTCTCTCTCTCCTCTCTCTCTCTCTCTCTCTCTCTTCTCTCAATCTCTCTCTCTCCTCTCCTCTCTCGTCTCTCTCTCGTCTCTCTCTCTCTCTCTCTCCTCTCTCTCTCTCTCTCTCTCTCTCTCTCCTCTCTCTCTCATCTCTCTCCATAACGCACACACAACACACTACACACACACACACATCATACACACAAACATATACACGCGCGCGCACACACACACACAACACATACACACACATACACACACATACACACACATACACACACACACATACACACACACACACACACACACACACACACACACACACACACACACACACACACACACACACACAACACACACACACACACACACACACACAAACACACACACACACACACACAACACACACACACACGCTACAACTATCGTCAGTTCTTTGCAATTCCTCTTCTTCGCAAATCTTCTTCTTCTTCGCAATTCTTCTTCTTCTTCGCAATTCTTCTTCGTAGTTCTTCTTCGCACTTCTTCTTTGCAATTCTTTTTCTTCGCAATTCTTCTTTGCAACTCTTCTTCGCAATTCTTCAAATTTTATACTTTGCAATTCTCATTCTTCGCAATTTCTTCTTCTTCTCCGCAGTTCTTCTTCTTCTTCTTCGCAATTCTTCTTTAGATTACTTCTTCTTCTTCAGAATTCTTTTTCTCCTTCATGTTTGCATTCTTCGTTTTCTCTTCTGTCCACCTTCTTTGATGTGCATAATCAAAACGTACAGATTTATGTGTTTGTTTTCTTCATTCCTAGCATGATCATCCATCATAATTATACAGACATTTCTTTACTTTTTTTGTGGGTATGGGGGGGGGGGGAAGGGGGCAGGGGAGGAAATAAGCTTGGTTACAAAACCTCACCTAGACGTTGTCCCTTACAAAAGGGAAGGAAATTAACACGGCTGGAGAAAGTGACAAAGAAAGCTTAGCTTTATTTTATTTTGTTTTATTTTATTTTATTTTTTTATATCGCGAATAATGGGATAAGCACTCGTGTGCTTTTTTTTTTACATCCAGCTCCCGTGTGTATGCAGGTTTGTAAATCCTGTCATCTGTTCCCACCCGGCACACAATGGCCTACTCTTCCGAAAAGCGGAACAACAGGATTTAACGTGTGCGTAAGATGTTCTGCGTGCGTTCGGCACACGGGGCCTCAGTTTACAGTCTCATCCGAAGGACTAGCTTAGGCAGTAGAGCAAAAATTACTTCAACCATGAGGAGGCACAATCCTTATGACTGTCTAAAATCCCTTTTTTTTAGATGATAGACGTTAAATCCATACACTACCATTATGAATGTCTAAAATCCCTTTTTAGTGGAGAGACGTTAAAACGAAGACACACACCACCATTATGTCTGTCTAAAGTACCCTTTTCAGTTGATAGACGTTAAAATAGGACACACATCACCATTATGGGTTCCTGGGAATAAAATAAAAAATGGCCATGCGATATCAAAGAACGGACAGGCCTTCACATTTTGCCATGGATCGGTGGTCTAGAGGTAACGTGCCTGCCTAGAAAGCGAAAAGTCCAGGTCGGAGTGTGCGGTGGTTTGAATCCCGTTTGGGCCCAAAACTTTTCCCCCATCCATTAGACCATGAGTGGTGGTCTGGACGCTAGTCTTTCGGATGGGACGATAAACCGAGGTCCCGTGTGTTATACATCATTATTTAGCGCATGTAAAAGAACCCACGGCAACAAGGGGGTTGTCCCTGGAAAAATTCTGTAGAAAAAAAGCCACTCTGATGGGAAAACATATACAGTTGCAGACAGAAAAAAGAAAAAGAAAAAGGGTAGGCGCTGCACTTGTGGCGACGCGCTCTCCCCGGGCGGGGAGAGCAGCCCGAATTTCACGCAGAGGAATCTGCTGTGACATAAAGTGGTATAAAAAAAAAATCTCCTCACTGAAGGACAGGTTATGACCAAGAGAAGTAGCAAAAATACAAACCAGGTTGTGATGTCATCGCTGTATGAGGTAAATGGTGGTGATGTCATCATTGTATGCGCAAAGTGGTTGTGATGTCATCATTGTATGCGCAAAGTGGTTGTGATGTCATCTTTGTATGTGCAAAGTAGTTGTGATATCATCATTGTATGCGCAAAGCGGTTGTGATGTCACCGATATATGTGCTGACTGGTTGTGATGCCATCATAGTATAGGCAAAGTGGTTTGTGATGTCATCGATGTATGCGTTATGTGACTGTATTGTCATCATCGATGTATGCGCTATATGATTGTGATGTCATCATTATATACGCGAAAAGGTTGTGATGTTATCAATGTATGTGTTATGTGGTTGTGATGTCGTCGATGTACGCGCCAACTAATTGTGATGTCACTGATTTATGCCTTAACTGTTTATAATGTCATCAATGTATGAGCAAACTTGTTGTGATGTCATCGAAGTATGCGCCAACTAGTTCTGATGTCATCAGTTTATGCGCTAACGACGAGTTGGTCAACGGATAGGTGAGGTATGGGGAAGGGGAGGGGAAGGAGGGGGAGGGGAAGGAAGGGAAGGAGGGGGAGGGGAAGGAGGGGGAGGGGAAGGAGGGGGAGGGTGATATCGGTATCTAAAGGCTGACTAAGAAAGTAGTTCTTTGTATGTTCGGGGATGTAAAAACAGTTTGCATAATTCATCATGTTCAGGTTGTTTGTCATTTTTATGCCTCATTAAATATGTGATCTGTTTCGTAGCATAAAGATTGAATGCCCTTATGAATCACACAATCTCTCTCTGGTCCTGTTCTCTGTCTCTCTTTCTGTCTCCCTCTCCCTCTCTCTCTGTCTCTATCTCTGTCCCCTCTCCCTCCTGTCGCTGTCTCCGTCTGTCGTCTCTCCTGCCCTCGCCTCTCCCTCTCTTTCTCTGTCTCTCTGTCTCCTCTCTCTCTCTCTCTGTCTTCTTCTCTGTCTCTCTGTCCTCTCTCTCTCCTCTGTCTGTCTGT
>CM060348.1:343203-345703 GCA_030674155.1 Stramonita haemastoma | reverse complement strand
GTATTCCTAAAGAAATCAAATAATTATCCAAATGTTGTTGGTACCTCGGTATCACTCGTGCCAGAAAGGTCAGAATCCGGAGAACGCTTTCTTGCCGTGGGGTAAGAAGTGATACTGGTAATGATGATGATGATGATGATGGTGCTAAAGAGTTTGGGTTGGAATGGTGGGTAGATGTCGCCGTCCTTGGAAACAACACGAAAGGATACACAGTGTGTGCGCACAGAGAGACACAGAGCAGAAGTGTCACAAGTGTTGTGACGGTACGTTTGGTTTCCATGGTTATATGGTTGGTTTTGTTGGTTGGTTTTTTTTTGTTGGGTTTTTTTTTTGCTTTTCTTTTGTTTTGTTTTTTTAAGCTTTAGATAATTTTTCCTTCTATAGTTTTGTCTTTCAGGGTTGTTTTTTTTTTTTGGGGGGGGGGTTGTTTTTCAGTTGTGTTTCTTTTTTTGGTTTCTGGATTTCTTGTCTATCAACGTAATCAGCGCTGATCTTCTTTTCTTCGTCTTTGATCTTCTTTTCTTTGTCTATTTGTTTGGGGTTTTTTTGTTAGGGTTTTTTTCACCTTTTCCTCGTTCTCTTAGATTTTTATGTTTACTTGTTTTGGGCCTTTCTTTCTGTCGGTCTTTTTTCTTTCTTTCTTTCTTTTCCCACTTTCTTTTGTTCTACTTTTCTGGTCTCCTTTTTTTGTTTTTGTTTTATGTTATCGTTTTTTTTTCCTTCTTTCTTCTTTACTTAATTTCTTCTTTGTTTTTTCTTTGTATTGTTTCTTTTCTTTTCTTTCTACTGTGGTTCTAGAAATCCTTCTTTGTTCACTTTTCTGTCTTCTTTTTCAACAAAACTCAAAACTGTTTGCAATCAACTTTCAAAAATACTCAAAACTCGAAATCTTGTTTTGACCAATCAAAAATGTCACAGCTTTTGTCAAAACAGCTATCAAATAAAGTACACAACAACAAACAATGCTTGAATAAAACAAAGAAGAAAACCACCCCCTAACCTACCACTAAACAGCAGATAGATCTATCTCTAAACTTAAAATTCCGAACTGGAATCACATCACTTGACTTTTATATCCTACCATCTCACCTGCTATCTTTAGCCTTCCCGGATATATCAGTGTTAGATAAGTAGTGCTTTGTCATTGGGGTGTGTGTCTGTGTACGTGCGTACGTATGTGTGGGGGGGGGAGGGGGTGAGTGTGTGTGTGTGTGTGGATGTGAGTGAGGACGGGGAGTGTGGGTGTGCGTGCGTGCGTGCGTGTGTGTGCACGTGTGTGTGTGTGTATGTCAGTGTGTGTGTGAGTGCGTGTGTGTGGGTGGGTGTGTTTATGTGTGTATGTGTGTGTCCGTGTGTGTGTGTGTGTGTGTGTGTGTGTGTGTGTGTGTGTGTGTGTGTGTGTGTGTGTGTGTGTACGTGTGAGTGTGTGTGTGAGTGCGTGTTTGTGTATGTGTGTATGTGTGTGTGTGTGTGTGTGTGTGTGTGTGTGTGTGTGTGTGTGTGTGTCTGTGTGTGTGTGTACATGTGTATGTGTACGTGTGTGTGTACGTGTTCGTCATGATTCTGTCTTTTTTTTAGGTAACAAGGGAAGGGGAGTAGAGAGAGAGAGAGAGAGAGAGAGAGAGATGGAGAACAAAATAGAAAACTTAGGATGGGAATAAACAGGGAAATCCAGGAAAAACACAACAAGAGGAGACTGAGGGATGGACTGACTGACAGCTGAAGGAAGACAGAGAAAAGGTGAAATAAAAAGGGATGGGTGAGATGGGGAGAGGGGGTAAGAGCAGGGCGGGGAGGGAGAGAGAGGGAGGAGAGAGAGAGAGGGAGGGAGGTAGAGAGAGAGGGAGGGATGGAGAGAGAGAGAGAGAGAGAGAGAGACAGAGACAGAGACAGAGATAGAGACAGAGACAGAGACAGAGAGACGGAGACATAGAGAGAGAAAAAACAAAAGTTATGTGTGAGATAGAGAAGGGTAATAGCAGGGGGAGAGAAAGGGAAAGACAGAGACAGAGAGACAGAGAGAGAGACATAGAGAGAGAGACAGAGACAGACAGACAGACAGACAGAGACACAGAGAGAGACAGAGAGAGAGACAGGGAGAGAGATAGAGAGATGCATAGAGAGAGATAGAGAGAGAGACTGGCACAGAGAAAGAGAGAGACAGATAGACAGACAGAGAGGGAGAGAGACAGAGAGAGACAAAGAGAGAGAGACAGAGAGAGAGACACACACAGAGAGAGATAGACAGACAGACACACAGACAGACAGAGACAGACAGACAGACAGACAGACAGACAGACAGACAGACAGATTTATAGAGACAGACAGACAGATAGACAGACAGAGAGAAACAAAAGGGATGGGTGAGAGGAGTAAAAGCAGGGGGAGGGGGTAGAGAGGGGGAGGAGTCAGGATGAGGAAACGTTACATTGGGTGTATACATTACAGGTTATCAATGATGTTAGCCGGCTGTCTGTTTTCCTTTTGCCAATGTTTGGGA
>CM060348.1:330728-343103 GCA_030674155.1 Stramonita haemastoma | reverse complement strand
ATCCCCATCCAAAACCCAAATCCACCATCCACCATCCATCCAACATCCATACATCATAAAAAACATCAAATCATACAAATACATACATACATACAACATACAAACATCATAAAAAACGATAGGGAAAACGGGAAAGCCTGGGGGTCAGAACATTGCGCTGGCAATTTGACGACCCGGTTCGATTACGGTCGAGGAGATTTTTCCCCGGGGGAGTTAACATCATGCTGATTTCCATCCCCCCCCACAGTCCTTGGGGTTGAGACTTAAAAACCGAGGCCCCCGTGGGGCGAACGCACGCAGAACATCTTTTGCGCCCCTTTAAATCCTGTTCCGCTTTTTTTCGTAAGATGGGGTATCGGTGCCGCGTAAAGATAACATTTACAAAAAACATACACACGGGGACTGGATGAAAAAATGCACAAGAGTTTTATTCCTTATTCTCAATATAAAAGAATAAATCAAATTAATTAAATCAAATCAAATCTGCCCTTTTCCCCTTTCAAGTCTGTTGTCTGTTGGGGTCCTGTGTGTCTGTTTTGTCGTGTGTGGTGTGTTGTTTCCTCTCTCTCCTCTCTTTCCCCCTCCCTCCCCTCTCACTCTTTCCCTTCCCCCCCTTTTTTCCCCTCTATTAAAAACACACACACACCCCGCCCAGCGCCAGGGCCCCCCCCCCAAAAACCCACACAGGCACACCACCCCAAGGGGGGACGCAAGTCCACACGTGTGTACACTCACACCCCCGCATCACCGCGCGCACGCACGCACGCCCCGCGCACGCACCACGCACGCACGCACACAACACACCACACACACACCACACCCCACAAAAAAAACCCCACACACACAAAACACACACACACAAATAGCGGCTGCAACAGGGGGGAAATTATTAATTTTTTCGGGAGTTTGCTTTTTTTCCCCGTTTTATTTTTCTAAATTGTTTATAGATTTTTTTGGTCCCTTTAGTGTGTGTGTATGTGTGGTGTGTGTGTGTGTGTGTGTGGTGTGTGTGTGTGTGTGTGAGTGTGGTGTGGTGTGTGTGTGTGCGTGTGGTGTGTGTGTGGTGGGGGAGGGTATTGGGGGGTGTGTAGACGTGCGTGCGGCGGCGTGTGTGCGTGTGGTGTTTGTGTGCGTGTGAAAGTGTGTTTGTGGGGGGTTGTGTGTGTGTTGTGTGTGGGGGTTTTGTGTGTGTGTGTGTGGTTGTGTGTGTGTGTGTGTGTGGGGGGTGATGTGTGTATTTGTGTGTGTGTGTGTGTGCGCGCCCCACGCGTGTGTCTATGCCTGTGCCTCTTTTTTTTTTTTGTGTGTGTGTATCTGTCTATCGTCTGGTGGGGTGTGTGCCCCTTTGTGTGTGTGTGTGTGTGTGTGTTGTGCGCGCGCGCGCGTGTATGCCGCGGCATGAGTATTTTTTTTTTTGGGGGTTTAGCAAATGTGTTGATTTGTGGGGGTTTTTGGGGGGTGTGGCGGCGTGTTTTTTAATTTTTGTGTGTGTGTGTGTGTGTGTGTGTGTGTGGTGTGTGTGGTTGTTAGAGGGTATTGTGTGTTGTGTGTGTGTGTGTGTGTGTGTGTGGTGTGTGTGGTGTGTTGTGTGTGTGTTTAGAGGGTATGGTGTGATATCTTTTTTACATACATCCCCCCCCTCCTCGTGTGAAAAGCAGTTTTGTCAATCTTGTCACTGTCCACACGGGGGGGTATAATGGCCTACTCTTAAAAAAAAGGAACAGGATTTTTAAGAAAGAACGTGTGCCAAGATTTCGAATAAAGCTTGCCATACTTAGGCAGACAACACTTCAAAATAAAACCTCTGCGCCTCTCCACGGAACGAAAGCCTAGGGTCGAACATTTGGGGCCCTCCCAAAAATTTTGACAACCCGGGTTTGATTTCCTGTTCCAGGGGTTTTTCCTCTGGAGTTAACATCAGTGCTGAAAATTTCCCCCCCCCCCCAAAATCCTTCGGTGGAAACTATAAACCGGGGCAGCCCGTTTGCGAACGCAATGCAAAAACCTTTCCGCTAGGTTAAATCCTGTTCCGTTTTCGTTTAAGGTAGGCCATTTGTTGCCGGTGGGGGAAAAGAGACTAGATTTTAAAAAGTGCATACTCACGGGACTGGATGTAAGATAAAGCACATGAGTCTTTTTCCATTATCAATTTATATAAAAAAATAAAAAAAAAAATTAAAAAATATATAAAAAAAAATACCTACACTTTCCTATCTTCAAGCAAAACAAAGGGGGAAAGGGTCCCAAACCTAGGTGGTCTTAGAGGACGAGCGAGGCACAGAAACCTCAGCTTCTCCGGGGCCAGCATACTGAGCAGTGGTGCCCATCTCCCTCCCTTCGCTGCTTTTACCCTCCCCGCCCCCCAAAAAAGGAGGGCCCCCATTACGCGGGTGAACTGGGGGGGGGGGAAACTGTACTAACCCAAGGCGCAAAAAAAAAGTCACCCATCCAATAGTAACCACGCCGATGCTCTTTCATTATGTGCCTTTTTTTGTTTTTTTTTGTTTTTTTTATTTGTTTTTGTTTTTTGTTTTGTCTTTTTTTTTTTTGGTTTTTTTTTTTTTTTTAAATCAGAGTCATCATTGATTCTTATTTCTATTTTCGTTTCTGAAGATGCCTTTTTTTAAACATAAACTTAAAAATGTACCGTCTTTTTCTTACCTGTTGTTTGATACTTGGAGGTTTCTTCCTTTTGGATTTGAATTACATAATTGTTGTTTAGTTGAGGCATCTTTTTATCTTATGTTATCCCGAAAAAAAGGGGGGGGACTGGAGTAAAAAAGCCCCAAAAAGTGCTTTCTATTTCCTCGAATAAAAAAATTTTTTCCCTTTCCCCTTTCCTTTTAAACCCTAGCCCCGGGGGGAAAACGAGCGCCTGACCACTGACATCCCCCCCCCCAACCAGGCAAACCATACTCCCCCAAAACAGCCACGATTTAAAACAAGGGGAAAAATTTTTAATGATTTTGCTTTTTATTTTTTTTAAAGGAGAAGGAAAAAAAAAAAAAAGCACAAAAATTTTTGGACCGGGAATGCAAAAAAAATAAGTAGGAAGCTAACAAAAAGATAAGGATATGAAATAACAGACACGAAAAAAGTATAGAAAAGGGAATTTTTTAGCACAACCCTGTTCACGGGGTTTTGGGACTATTCACACTGAAAAATTTTCCCGGGATCTCCACGAGGGAGGGGGGGGGGGGGGGCACCCAATGAGACAGAGAACCGAAAATCGAACCGATCTCGAATGTTTTATTAGGAAAAAAGGATAACCAGGGGGTTCTTTCACCGGGCCTCATAAAAAAAAAACCCAAAAAAAAAAAAAAACAAAAAACCCAGGAAAAATAAAAAAAAAAACTAAATTTAAAAAAAATTAAAATTAACTAATTTTTAAAACCAACAACCAAACACCTAAAACAAAAGCCCCAAAAAAACTAAAAATAACTCAAAACCCCTTCAAAATTTATCCACAACCTCCAAATTTTTCAAAAATCACGGTAACAAACAAAAACATTCCAAATTTTAAGAAAAAAAAACGAGAAAAAAAAAAAAAAAACCCCCCCCCCCCCCCCCCCCCCCCCTTTTTTTTTTTTTTCCCCCTCTCCCCTTTCCCCCCCCGACCCCTCCCCCCCTTTCCCCTTCCCCCTTTCCCCCCCCCCCCCTTTCTCTTTTTCCCCCCCCCCCCCCCCACCCTTTTTTTCCCCTTCCCCCCTCTTCTTTTAAATTTCCCCTTTTTCCCCCCTTCCCCCCTTTTCCTTTCCCCCCTTTCCCCCTTTTTCCCCCCTCCCCCCCTCCCCCCTTCCCCCTTTCCCCCCCCCCTCCCCCCCCCAACAATTTCCAAAAAATTAAAATAAAAATTTTTACAACCTTGGAAAAAAATTAAGACCTTAAAAAAAGGGGGGAGGGAGGAAAGAAAAAAAAAAAAAAAAGAAAGGGGGGGGCAACAACAGCCCAAAAAACCCCCCCAAAAACAAAAAACCCCCAAAAAAGCGGCGGACAAAAAAAACAAAACAGACAAAAACAAAAACAGAAAACCAGGCGGGGGGCGCAACAACCAAACAGGACAAAAAACAAACAAAAAAAAGGGCAAAAACCAAACCAAAAATTTTAACCCCAAAGGGGGGGGAAGTCCCAAAAAAAAAATTTTAAACCCCCCCAACACCTTTCCCCTACAACCCGCCCCCAAAAACACCCCCTTTTCAACAAAAGGGGCCCTTTTTTAATAAAATTTTTGAAAAAGAAAAAAAAAAAAAAAAAAAAAAAAAGGGAGGGGGAGAACCCCCAAAACCCCCTTTTTTCCCCCCCCCCCCCCCCCTCCTTCCCAAACCACGTGGGGGGGGTTTCCCCCTTTTAAAATTTGTTTCGAAATTTTTTCCCCCCTTTTTAAATAGTGGGGGGAAATTTTTTTTTTATTTATTTTAATTTTTTTTTAAATTTTTTCTTTTTTTAAAATAAAAATTAACCAATATGTTTTTTTTTTTTTTGGGGCCCCGTTTTTTAAATTTTTTAAATAATTGTAAGGTTGTGGGCCCAAAAGGGGGAAACAGAAAAAGATTACAAAATGCTACAAAGGGGGACTGGATTTTAAATAAAAAAAAACACATGATGCTTTTCCATTATCCTTGAAAATAAATAAAAGAAGAAAAAAACGAAAGAAAGAAACAAACAAAAAACAAAGAAACAAAAAACAAAGAAAAAAAGAAAGCAAAAAATAGAGAAAGAAAGAAAGAAAGAAAGAAAGAAAGAAAGAAAGAAAGAAAGAAAGAAAAAAGAAAGAAAAAAGAAAGAAAGAAAGAAAGAAAAAAAAGATGTGGTGTAAAAGGGAAAAAATGCTTTAGAAAAAAAAGTCTTCTCCTTTTCAAAAAAAAATAAAAATTGGATGTAACTCACAGGAAGACTTTTTTTGGGAGGGGTGGGGTGAGGGGGGGGATGGAGGTGGTGGGGGTGGGGGGAGGTGGGTTGGAAGGTTGGTGTTTGAGGGTTTTTTTTGGTTTTTAAACTTTTTTTTTTAAAAAGGGGGGGGCTGTTCTTGTGGCGACGCGCACTCATCTCCAAAACCTTCGGGCAAACTCGCTTTTTTTCAGAAGAGGTGTTGATTGACCTTAAGAGTAGTGCTTTAGGTGGATCATAAAAACACCAAAGCGACCAACACACACACAACCACACACACACACACACAAACACACAAACAAACCCACACACACACCCAAACACACACAAACACAGAAACAAAACACACACATAAAAAGTAATGTATATATAAAATATAAATATAAAAAAAAATACATACAAAAAATACATACATACATACATACATACATACATACATACATACACATACACATACACATACACATACACATATATACGCACACACACACCCACACACCACACACACACACAAACTCACACAAAAAAACGCGCACACACACGCACGCACGCACGCAAAACGCACAACACACGCACACAAACACGCACACACACCCACGCCACGCACGCGTGCACACACACACCACATACACACACACAAACACACACACACACACACACACACACACACACAACACACACACACACACACACACACACACACACACACACAACAACACACCCACACACACAATCACACACACACACACACAACACACCCACCCATTGCAATCGGAATTTGAACGACCCGAAGTTTGATTCCCGTTCGAGGGGATTTTTTCCCCTGGAGTTAACAACATGAATGCATACTCCACTCTCCCCTAAAGTCCTTCGGATGAGACTATAAACCGAGCCCCCGTGTGCAAACGCACCAGCAAACATCCTGCGCACTCATTAAATATCTGTTCTGCTTTTCGTAACAGTAGGCCATTGTGTGCCAGTGGCAACAGATGACAAGATCTACAAAACTGCAAACACACGGGGACTGGAATGTAAAAAAGCAAAATCAGTGGGCATATTCCATTATCCTCGATATTAAAGTAATAAATAAATAAATAAAATAAATAAACACACACACATATAAAACACCACGCGCAGCCAGCTCACACACACCCACACCACACACAACACACACAAAACACACACAAACCACCCACACAAACACACACAAACACATAAACACACAAACACACAAACACACACACACACACACCACACACACACACCAACACACACACAACCACACACACACACACAACACACACATACACACACACACACAAACACACACAAACACACACAAGCACAAACAAAAACACACACACGCTCTCTCTAAATAATAATATTTTCAGGTGTGATTTACTCTGACCTGGAAATAATAAAATTATTACACTGCTGCAAGCTGTGTGTGTGGTGTTGTGTGTGGTGTGGGTGTGTGTTGTGTGTTGTGTGTGTGTGTGTTGTGTTGTGTGTGTTGTGTGTTGTGTGTGTTGTTGTGTGTGTGTGTGTGTGTGTGTGTGTGCATGTGGAAGGCAGGGAGGATTTAGGGGGGATGAGGGGGGTGGGGGGAAAAAAGGGCGTTTTTGTTGAGCTAATTTTTTAATGGTAATTGTTAATGTTAATGTTAATGCAAGCGTATGTGTAATCTATAGAAGCACGTGTACAATCTGCACATTTTAAAGCAACGGAAAGGAGAACAGAAAAACTGTTAGTCTGACGGCTAGAAAAATTAGTGTGACTCAACTATTTTTTTCTCCCCGTCTTTTTTTTTTTTTGTTTGTTTTTTTTTACTCTTGTTCTGTTAAATAGGGTTTTTTTTATGAATGTAGCTTTTGTTGTTGTCAAGTGATGCAATTACTAGTTTATTGTTTTTTGTTGTTGTTGTTGTTTTTTTTATTTTATACTACTTAATAATCACAGCAGATTTCTCTTGCCTGAAATTCGGGCTGCTGTCCCCAACTGGGAAGAGCGCGTCGCCAAACAAGTGCACGCCCACCCATTATGTATATATACATATATACCACACACACACACACATATAATTATAGATAGATATAATATATATATATATATATATATATATATATATAAAAATATATATATATATATATATATAAATATATATATAATATATAATATATATATATATATACAGCCCGGGAGCCGCCCTGGGGACTCTAACTTCCCGATTCTTTCCTCAGGGATGGTGTCTGAACACGACACTTGTGTGCATGCTGGTTTGGTTTTTTTTTGTTTGTTTTTTTTTTGTCATCCGCCCTCCTACCGGCAAACAATGGCCTGCTCTTCCGAAAGGCGGAACGGTGTTTTAAAAGTGTGCCCAAGATGTTCTGCGTGCGTTCGCACACGGGCGCAATAACGTACATTAATACTGTTATTGTTTTGGTTTTGAATAACCTAGTTGGTTATGAGCTTTTGGTAGGTGTTTTTGGTTTTTGTTGTTTGGGGTTGTTTGTTTTTTTGGCTCTCATATAGTTTTGTTTGTTTGTTTGTATATTTCGTTTACTGTTTGGTTTGTTTGTTGTTGGGTTGTTTTGTTTTTTTTTGGATTGCTTGCATTTTTCCTTTCCCTCCTCGATACCCTCCCCCCCCCTCCCCCCCCTCCCTCCACTTGCTCTTTTCCATCGGAGTTTATTTTGTTGTTGTTGGTTTGTTGTTGTTTGTTGTTATTGTTGTGTTGTTACTCTAAGGGGTGATGGAGCATGGGTTTTTGTCGTTATTATTGCACATCACTATAATCATGATCATAATCACTGATTCTTGAGTCTGATATTTTTTGTTGTTGTTGTTGTTTTGTTTGTTATTGTAGGGATATAATATGTGTGACACTCCACCACAAATGAGTCACTTTGCACCTGACCCACTTTTCCACTAACAGCCATTTGAGATAGGTGGGGGTTGGGAGAGGAGGGCAGTGTGGGGGGTGGGGGGGGGGTTGAGGTTGTCGATTTCGAGATTTTGATTGATTATGAAACTATAGCCATTCTTCTACCGTGTACTGAAATATCATGGCATAGTCTTGTTTCCCTTGGCCTTTAAAAATGCAGGTAAATAAAACTCCAAGCCCTCGTTCTGACCATGTCTTACAGTGCAAAACTTGGTCAATTTAGGCCCGTTTGGGCCCAAAACTTCCCCCTCCCCCCTCCATTAGACCATGAGTGGTGGTCTGGGCGCTAGTCTTTCGGATGAGACGATAAAACCGAGGTCCCGTGTGTTACACATCATTATTTAGCGCACGTAAAAGAGCCCACGGCAACAAGGGGGTTGTCCCTGGCAAAATTCTGTAGAAAAAAGTCACTCTGATAGGGGAACATACACAGTTGCTGACAGAAAAAAAGATAAAAATAATAATGGGTAGGCGCTGCACTTGTGGCAAAGGCGCTCTCCCTGGGAGAGCTGTCCGAATTTCACGCAGAGCAAGAGAAATCTGCTGTGACATAAAGCGGTATAAATAAATAAATGAATGAATAAATAAGGGTATATAAAACTATAAAATTTCTTCTACTTTGTATTGAGATATCAAGGGGTAATCTGTTTCCCTTTGCCTGTAAAATGTATGTAAAAAACATCCAAGCCCTCGCTCTGACCATATAATTACATGCAAAACTTGGTCAGTTTCTCATTTTGTCACGAGGTGCGGGATAGCCTAATGGTCAGAACTTTGCGTTCGCAATTTGGCGACCCGGGTTCGATTCCCGTTCGATGGGGATTTTTCCTGTGGAGTTAACATCAGTGCTGACTCCACTCTTCCCCAAAGTCTTTAGGATGAAACTATACACCGAGGCCCCGTGTACGAATGCACGCAGAACATCTTGCACACACGTTAAATCCTGTTCCGCTTTTCGTAAGAGTAAACCATCGTGTGCCGGTGGGAACAGATGACAATATTTACAAAATGCATACACATGGGGAATGGATGTAAAAAAAAAAAAAAGAAAAAAAGAAAAAGAAAAAGAAGTACATGAGATTTAACGTGTGCGCAAGATGTTCTGCATGCGTTCGCACACGGGCCTCGGTTTATAGTCTCATCCGAAGGACTTTTGGGGAGAGTGGAGTCAGCATTGATGTTAACTCCAGGAGAAAAAATCTCCTCGACCGAGAATCGAACACGGGTCGTCAAATTGCGAGCACAGTGTTCTGACCATTTGGCTATCCCGTCACTTTAGAGTATGAGCGCATAATTATGAGTACACGTTCGCGTATGTAGAGGGGAGAGAGGGGGGGGGGTTGTGATTGCTGACATCATTGTCAATGCTAATGGCAATGAATGCTTGGTACTTTGGGGGTGTATGTTCCTGTTTGGGATTTTTGTGTTGTTGTGTTATTCTTTTGTTTTTTTTAAATTCATATCAATTTATGTCACAGCAGATTTCTCTGCCGTGAAATTCGGGCAGCTCTCCCCCACCCGGGAGAGCGCATCGCCACAAGTGCAGCGCCACCCATTATTTTTGTTCTTTTTCCTGTCTCTAACTGTATTTATTTCCCTATCAGAGTTACTTTGTTCTACAGAATTATGCCAGTGACAACCCTCTTGTTACATGCCGTGGGTTCTTTTACGTGCGCTAAATAATGATGTGTAACGCACGGGACTTCCGTTTATCGTCTCATCCGAAAGACTAGCACCCATACCACCATTCATGGTCTAATGGATGGGGGAAGGGGGGGGGGGAGTTTGAAGCCCAAACGGGATTCGAACCACCGCACACTCTGACCCGGACTTTTCGCTTTCTAGGCAGGCGCGTAACCTCTAGATTACCGATGCACTTGTTTTCCTTTCCATTATTGCTTTTCTTTTTTAATAAGGAAAGAACGTGAAAGAATGGGGGATAACCAAGGTACCCTGATATAGAAATTGTTGGGTTTTTTTTTTTAGCATTTTAGGATTCTTTAAGTTTCTTACCAAAAGATTCTTTCTTTTATTCTTTTAAATCTAAGTGTGCACATTTTCTCTCACGTGCGTGTAGGTACATGTGTGTGGGGGGGGAGGGGGCGCGTTTGTGTGTGTGTGTGTGTGTGTGTGTGTGTGTGTGTGTGTGTGTGTGTGTGTGTGTGTGTGTGTGTGTGTGTGTGTGTGTGTGTTGTGTGTGCGAGCGCGCGCGCGCGCCTGTATGTGTGTCCGTGTGTGTCTGTATGAGGTGAATTTTGCAGCGTATTTTTTGTTTTGTTTTTGTTTTTTGTTTTTCTTATTGGTACATGTAATTGTTGAGAGTTTGATCGGTAATTATGTTATAGTCAGATATCATTGAAGAAGTTAGTTTTTGTCTCTAGATAGATGGCTTGATGGAAAAAATGCAAATGCATCGCTTATTCAATGTACCAGCTGAAAAGAAAAACTTTACTTGATTTGACTTGACACACACACGTACACACACACGTATATACACACATACGTGCACGCACGCATACACACACGCGCACACACCCACACCAACACAACCACACATACAGATACGGACAGACAGACAGACTAACAAACAAACAATACATACAGACAGACAAAAATAGACAAAAAGACAGACATAAAGACAAACAGAAAGACCAACAGACAGACAGACAGCCAAACAAAGATACATACATACATACATACATACATACATACATACATACATACATACATACATACAACATACATACATACATACATACATACATACATACATACATACATACATACATACATACATACATACATACTTACATACGTACGTACGTACGTACGTGCGTACGTGCGTACGTGCGTACGTGCGTATGTGCGTACGTGCGTAAGTGCGTAAGTGCATACGTGCATACGTACATACGTACATACATACATACGTACATACGTACATACATACATACGTACATACATACGTACGTACATACATACATACATACATACATACATACATACATACATACATACATACATACATACATACATACATACATACATACATACATACATACATACATACATACATACATACATACATACCTACCTACCTACCTACATACATACATACATACGTACGTACGTACGTACGTACGTACGTACGTACGTACGTACGTGCATACCTGCATACCTGCATACCTGCATACCTGCATACCTGCATACCTGCATACATACATACATACATACATACATACATACATACATACATACATACATACATACATACATACATACATACATACATACATACATACATACATACATACATGCAGACAGACAGACAGACAGATAGACAGAGAGAGAGACACACACACACACAACACACAACAACACAAACACAAACACAAACACAAACACAAATACACACACACACACACACACACACACACACACACACACACACACACACACACACACACACACACACACACACACACACACACACACACACACACACACACAAACACACACACACACACACAAACGGACAGATAAACAGACACACAGACAAACAGACATACAGACAGAAAGATAGACAGACACACAGACAGACAGAGATATATAATACAGACACACAGACAGACATAGATATACATAGACAGACAGAGAGACAGACAGACAGACAAACAAACAGACTTAGACAGCTGTCGATCACTCTTCGTGCTGTTGTTAAGGTGATCTAAACAATAGAGTAGTGTGGCTATAGTGTGTGAACAGACACACACACAGATATATATATATATATATATAGAGAGAGAGAGAGAGAGAGAGAGTGAGAGAGAGAGAGAGAATACACACGCACACACACACACCACACACACACACACACACACACACACACACACACACACACACACACACCACACACACACACACACACACACACACACACAAGCTCCCAAAACAGTTAAAATGTATCAAAAATAAAAATCAGTTCAAAAATCAGTTGAAAAATCACTTAATGCGCTTATGCAAAAATGTTTAAGAACTACACATCAATCCAATCAACCATATTTAGAACAGACCAAAGATATTGGTACTCTCTGCTCACCCTGAAAAATCTTTCAAGTGTGGTTTACTGTGACTGAAAAATCTACACTTTGCTTGCTATATATGCATGAGGAAAGGGGAAAAGGAGGAGAAAGGTTTCTTTTTTGTTTTTCTTTCTATAATTTAATTTTGAACAGGATAGAGAAATAAGTGATGTATGTAAACACGTTTATATCCTGCAAATTCAAAAGGAGAAAACCAAACCATTATCTGATGACTAGATTGGAGAATTTATTTTTATGCTTTTTTTTTCTCACCCAGTTCAATAGTTTCAATATAATTTTTTTTAAATTTATTTTATTGATTTTATTAATGGGACTATTAGCACTATTATATTTATATTATTTTGATTAGTGGATAAGGCCTTACTTGTAGTTCTGGTTGTTGTTGTTGGGTGTGTGGTGTTTTTTTGTTTTGTTTTGTTTTTTTGTTTTGTTTTGTTTTTTTGT
>CM060348.1:293228-305728 GCA_030674155.1 Stramonita haemastoma | reverse complement strand
CTCTCTTCTCTCTCTCTATCTCTCTCTCTTCTCTCTCTCTCTCTCTCTCTCTCCCTCCCTCTCTCTCTCTCTCTCTTCTTCTCTCCCTCTCTTTTCTTTTCTTCTCCTCTCTCTTCTCTCTCTCTCCCTCTCTCTCTTCTCTCTCTTCTCTCTCTCTTTCTTTTCTTTTCTCTCTCTCTCTCTCTCTCTCTCTCCTTCTCTCTTTTTCTCTCTCTCTCTCGCCCCCCGCAACACACTCACACCCCACCTGTGCACTGCCCCGTGTAGTCACGACTTCGGCCTACACACCATACACGATGACATTCCCCCCGTACACCATCCCACATAACACAACCCCGCGCGGGGCACGCCCCGTTCGCGCGCGCGCGCATACACTTTTCACATGCACACTTATACACATGCATAAATTTGTACAAACACGCACACACTCACTACAAAACAAAAAAATTTAAATATACACACACATCCCACATAAAACCATACTAAATTTTCACACTTACAAAATTTAATTTTACACTTTGCACAAAAAACACATACACACCCACAATGTTTTTTATATATATATGTGTATATATTTTATATATTTATATATATATATATATTATAAAATATTTATATATATATATTTTATATATATATTTATATATATATATTTATGTGTGTGTGGGGGTTGTGTGTATATTTTATATCATATACGCACATACACACCCCATCCCATGCAATAAAAACTTTTGCATGCACACCTTTACACACACAAAAAAGCATACACGGGGAACATACACAATTTTTCCCCAACAAAATGCACACAATACACTTAGCAGCAGGAACGTACGCACGGGGGCGCTTTAACACACGTGTACCCCATTACCCTTAGCCATACAAACGCAAGAACGCACGCACGGGGTGCGCTCGTATACACACACCACACTCACACAAAGGGCACAAAACACCATTTTACATGCACACAGACAGACGGACGAAACGGGCCCGACAGACAGACAGACAAAAAGAAAAAAAAAAAAAGAAAAAAAAGAAAAAAAAAGAAAAAAAAAAAATGAAAAGAAAAAAAAAGAAGAAAAGAAAAAAAACAGACAGAAGGACAAAAACAGGACAGAAAAAAAGAAAAAAAAGGGAAAAGAAAAAAAAGAAAGAAAGAAAAAAAAGAAAAAAAGGGAAAAAAAGGGAAAGAAAGAAAAGAAAAAAAAGAAAGAAAAAAAAAAAGAAAGAAAAAAAGGAAAAAAAAGGAAAGACAGAAAGGAAAAAAAGAAAAAAAAGACAGACAAAAAGAAAAAAAAAACAGAAAGAAAAAAAGAAAGAAAGAAAGAAAAAAGGAAAAAGAAAAGAAAAAAAAAGAAAGAAAGAAAAAAAAGAAAAGAAAAAAAAAGAAAAGGAAAAAAAAGAAAGAAAAAAGGGAAAAAAAAAAAGAAAAAAAAGACAGCCCAGACAGGAAAAGGCGGGAAAGAAAAAGAAAAAAGAAAAAAAGAAAGAAAAAAGGGAAAAAAAGAAAAAAAAGAAAAAAAGGGAAAGAAAAAAAAAAAGAGAGAAAGAAAAAAAAAAGGGACAGACGGGAAAGAAATAAAGAAAGAAAGAAAAGACAGACGGGCAAAAAAGAAAGAAGAAAGATAGACAGACAGACAGCAGAAAGAAAGGGGGGGGGGAAAAAAAAGGGAAAAGAAAGAAAGAAAAAAAAGAAAAAGGGGGGAAAAAAAGGGAAGGGGAAAGAAAGAAAAGAAAGAAAAAAAGAAAGAAAAAAGACAGAAAGACAAAAAGAAAGAAAAGAAAGGAAAAAAGAAAGAAAGGAAATATAAAGGGGAAAAAGGGTTTTTAAACCCCACGCAGGGAAGGAAGGAAATGCTACGACCCTTGAACACGAAAAACAGCAGGAGGGTGCGATTTGCAAAAATTATGTAGACCCGCCCAATCGTCTTTTTTTTGGTTTTTTTTTTTTTTTTGCATTTTTCCCCCCTAAAGGTTTACGGTTTTTTTTTTTTAGTAAAATTTGTTCGTGCTTGTAATTTTTTTTCTGTTGGGGGTTTTTTTTTTTTCCTTTTTACCCAAATTACGGGAGGAAACCCACATTTCGGCTACTGAGATCATAACCTTTATAAGTATATAACCTTTATAAGTGTGTGTGGGGCGCACGTGCGGGGCGTGTTTTGGGGTGTGTGTGTGCGCGCGGGGCGTGGGTTTGTGTGTATGTGGGGGGTGGGGGGGTTGGAAACGGGGGTGGTGTGGGGGCGGGGGGGTTTTGGGTGTTGTGGGTTTGGGTGTGTGTGTTGGGGTGTGTTGTGTGTGTGTGAATGTGTTTTTGTGGGTGTGGTGTGTGGGGTGTGGGGGTGCGTTGCGGGGTTTTTGGTGTGTGTACAATTAAATTTGCTAAAACTTTAATTTAATTTTTTGGGTTGATTGCTTTTGTGTTGGGATGGGTTGAATGTTTTGGGGCTTGGATTTGTTTTTACAAGATTTTTAGCGCTGAAAAAATTCCCCTGTATTATTATTATCATTATCATGTTAAAACACGCTAAGGCCCACGCGATTTCTTTTTTGGGTTTTTAAAAAAAGGGTTTTTCCCTGTTTTTAGCAGGCGAGGGGGCCTTTTTCTCGCAAAAAAGGGAAAAAAGGTTTTAAGTATAAATAAAACGTATATATTTGGAAAAATTCTGTGAGCGTTCAGACAGGGGTTCGGTTTATTACCCCATCCCAAGGAAATTTTGCGAGGTTTTGGGGTCAGCACTGTGGGTCTCTGTGTTGTGTGTGTGTGTGTGTTGTGGTGTGTGTGTGTGTGTTTTGTGTGTGTTTTGGGGGGTTTTTTGTGTGTGTGTGTCTGTGTGTCTGGTTTTGTGTAAAGTGGGTTTTTTGTGCGTGCGCGCGCCCCGTGCGGGGTTTTTGGGGTGTGTGTGTGTAAAAGTTTTTAAAGTCAAAGTCACCCTCTTTATTTCCAAAATTTTTCCCTTGAATTAAAGCAATTCTTTTTACTTTTTTGTGTGTTAATCCCTGGGAAAAATTTCCTCTTGAAACCCCGGGGTCTTCGTTGGTGGTGGCAAAACCCAACGTCATTTTACTTACGTGCAATGCAAAAAAAAAGTAAAGGGAAAAGGGTTTTCCCCCAACCTGTGTGATCGTTTTGGGGAGCGAGGGGGCGTCAGAGAACCCCGTTCCTAAAGGGGCCCGCATATTTAGGGTGTGGCGCCCATTCCCCCTCCCTTGTTGTTTACCTTTCCCCCACCCTTAAAAAGGGGAGGTACCCCTTGACAGGTGGGGGAACTTAGGTGGGCTTTTTAATGAAGCAAGGCCCCGCAAACAGGGCACCAAACCAAAATTGGTAAAACCCCCGCTTGCGCTGCTTTCTTTGGGGCTTTTGGGGAAAACGAGCGCTTGAACCCCTGAGCTATCCCCGGCCCCCCCATTTAAAAAAAACACACCCTTTGGGCACAAAGAAAAATTTAAATTTTTTTACCCATTGTTTGAGTTTCACGAAAATGGGTACAGTATTGTCTGTATGGGCGCGTGGGGGGCGTTTTCTTTTGAGCGCACACACTACGGGACGCGCGTGCGGGGCTCACACGCCCTTTTCACGTGCAAAAGGGCGTACGCACACGCAAACACCCCCACACACCAAAAAACCAAAAAAAGCAAAAATTTCACATACACATACACACAAGCAATAAAACAGACACATAAAACACATACACAGGGCACAAATTTCACAGGGCACAGACACACATACCCCACTCTCTCTCTCTCTCTCTCTCTTCTCTCTTCTCTCTCCCCTCTCTCTCTCTCTCTTCTCTCTTTTCTATCTCTCTCTCTCCCCTTCTCTCTTCATACCAAAACACCCCCAACACACACACGCAAAAATAGATATTTTTATATATGAATATATATTTTATATATATATATAGATAAAATTTCGTATTTTCTTTGTATACAACTTTAAGGCACACTAGCTACACCATCTAGTTTAGCAAAATGAAAACCCTGCATCAGCGCACAACACCAAAAGCACACTAACACACACACACACACACCAAAACACCCCACACACACAACCCCACACACACACCCAAAACACACCACCCAAAACCCCACCAAAACACACACAAACCCCAAAAATTTTTTTTGCGGTATACAATCTTAAAAGAAATCTACGCGGCGGAAATTTTGGGAAAAAGCCTAATAATTATTGGGTTTGCTATTCACGCTTACAGGGAGTATGCTGATTTTTCGTTAAGATGTGTGTGTGGTTTTTCGGGGTGTGTGTGTGTGTGTGTGTGTGGGGTGGAGTGTTTTGTGGGGGGTGTGTGTATGTTTTGTGTGTGGTGTGGGTGTGTGTTTTGTGTGTGTGTTAGTGTGTGTATGTGTGTGTTGTGTTCGGGGGTGTGTGTGTGGGTGGGGTGTGTGTGGTTTTTGTGGGTTTTGTGTTTTGGGGTGTGTGTGTGTTGTGTGTGTGTGTGTGTGTGTGGTGTGTGTGTGTGTGTGTAAGTTTGTGTGTGATGTGTGTGTGGTTCCCTTTTGTGTGTATGGTGTGTGCCGTGTGTGTGTTTGTGTGTGTGTGTTTTGTATGTTTTGTGGTTTTTTTTGTCGGTGTGTTTGGGGTTTTTGCGCATGGTGTGTTAAATGTTGGGGTGTTAGTGTGTTGTGTGTGTGTGTGTGGGGTGTGTGTGTGTGGGTGGTGGGGTTGTGTTAGGGTTTTGTTTTGTTTTGGTGTGTGTTTTTTTGTGTTTTGTGTGTGTTAGTGGGTGTGTTTGTTTGTGTTTTGTGTGGGTGTGTGGGTTTTGTATGTGTGTGTTTTGTGAGAAGGGGTGGGGAGAGAGAGGGGGAGAGAGAGAAAGAAAATCAAAGTCAAAGTCAAAAGGGCAAAGTCAAAATCAAAGTTTGGGTTTTTTTTCCAGATTGTACGTTGAAAAAACCTTTTTTTTTTTTTAACGGCCCCTGTGTGTTGATGATTTATGATGTTGATGATTATTTGGGTTGAGGTTGATGATGTGATGATGTTTCCCATGGGCGATGACGATGACGATGACGATGACGACGCACGACGTGGAGATCGGAGGAGGGGAGGGGGGAGGGGGAGGAGGGGGGGGAGAAGGAGGGGGGGGGAGGAGGAGAAAGGGGGAGGAGGAGGATTTTATTTTATTGAGGGTTTAAAAAATTTTCTAAACCCAAAAAAAAAAAACCTGCATAGTCCCTAAACAAAATCAAAATCATCATCCCAAACAAACATCCCCCTCATTAAAAGACAATGATTCCTACAAACTTGCCGACAACAGGTCGCGGGGTCGTTACTTTACAAAGCAAAGTATGACAAAGAGCCTTTTTTCATCCACGGCGTACAAAAATCACTGCAACATCACTGAAAAACACTTTCAAAAGTCACTGCAAAAATCCCCCGCAACATCACTGCAATAACATCACTGCAAAACATCCTGCAACATTACTGCAAAACGTAAATTTCAAAATCCAACCCGCAAGTCGTTGCAAAGTCGCTTCAAACATCACGGGAAAAACTTTACTGCAACGTCACTGCAAACGTCAAATGCCCGTAAACATAAGCCCAAAGGGCACTGCAAGTCACTGCAACAAATTTACTGCAACAAAAATCACTGCAACGTCACTGAAAAGTCACTGCAAAAAAACATCACTGCAACATCACGCAATAACACCACTGCCAAAAACCACTGCCAAAAAACATCACTGCAACAAACATCACTGCAAAAATCCCCTGCCCAAAAATCCCCTGCAAAAATCACCCCAATAACTTTACTGCAACATCACTGCAAAAACATCATGCAATAAAATCCTGCAAAAAAAACATGCAACAAATCGTGCAAAAATTTCCTGCAAAAAAATTAAAATCACCCCAATATTTTCCGCCCAAAAAAACATTTTGCAATAACATCACTGACAACTTAAATTTCAAAATCACTGCGCTTTACTGGAACATCCCCTGCAACGTCAGCAACATCACTGAACATCATGCCCAAAAACATTTTTGCAATAAAAATCACTGCGACATCACTGCAACATCACTGCAACGTCACTGCACCATTTACTGAAAAGACATCACTGCAATAACATTACGCAAAATCACTGCAGCAAACACTGCAAAAAACATCCCCTGCCCAAAAACATATGCAAAGTCACTGGGAAAAAATCACTGCAATAACATCACTGCAAAACATTCTGCAAACATCATGCAAAATCCCTTTCAATAGCTTTAGCCCAAAAACATTATGCAAAAATCACTGCAACATCACTGCAAAAGCATATTTTAAAAAACATCACTTTCAATAAACATCAAATTGCCCCCTAAAGTCACCCGCAACATCACTGCAAAAAATCACTGGAAACATCAAAAATGCAACCCCTCACTTGGGGGGGAAACAAAAAAAACTGCAAAAACACTGGGGAAAAAACCCCCTTCCCCTGCATTAACATACTGCAACGTCAAATGCCAAAATTTACTGAAAAATCATTTTTAACATCACTGCAAAAATCACTGCAAATTTACTGCAACATCACTGCAAACATCCCCTGCAATTTAAATTTACTGCAAAAAAGTCATTGCAAAATCATTGCAAAAATCCCCTGCAACATTTACTGCAAAAGTACTGAAAAATCACTGCAACATCAATGCAAAAAACACTTTCAAAAGTCCTGCAACACACTGAGCATCCTGCAAACCGGATTTGGTGCTCTACAGGGAAAAGCGCTTGCCTTTAAAAACGGAAAAATTTGTGTCGGGTATGCCCGGGGGTTTTGGATCCCCATTTGGGCCAAAACTTTTCCCCCCCTCTTTTAGGGGCCAAAGTGTGGTTTGTTTGGGGGCTGTTTTTTGGATGGAGATGATTAAAGGGGGGTCCCGTGTGTTTTTCATCATTTAGCGCACGTAAAAGAACCCACGGCAACAAGGGGGGGGGTTGGGCCCTGGCAAAGTTTTTTTTAGACAAAAAAGCCACTTGATAGGGAAAACAAATACACTTGCAAATGGAAAAAGGGAAAAAAGATAATAAAGGTAGGCGCTGCACTTGTGGCGACGCGCTCTCCCCGGGGAAAAGCCCGGCCTGAAATTTTTACGCCCGAGAAATCATTTTTTACAAAAAAGTGGGAAAATATATTATATTTTTCATATATAATTTTTAAAAACATATCTACTATATATATTTATATTATTTATAATTTTATATTTTTTATTTATATATATATTATAAATGTTATGTCACAAACTGGGTGAAGGGGGGACTGTACTGAAAGCCAAAAGGGGCGGGAAACGGTCCCCCCTCCAAATGGTAAAAAACAATCGTTTTCTGCCTTAACTTGACTGGGGGGAAACCAGCACTTGACACGGGGCTATCCCCCCCCAAACAACTGGATTTTTTTAAAAAAAAGCCCCTGGTGTTATTTTTCCCTTATCCCTTTGATATAAGAGAATAGGGCGACAAATCAATCAATCCCCAACAAAACAATTCAATATGTAAGGGAAAAGGGGGGGGGGGGGATACGGGATAGCCTAGTGGTTAGAACATTTCCTCGCAATTGGGTGGGCCCGAGTTCGTTCCCGGTTTGAAAGGGGGTTTTACCCCCGGGTTAACATCGTACCGACTAAATCTCCCTAAAATTCTTTCGGATGAGACTGTAAAACCCAGGCGCCGTGTGCGGGGGCGCACGCGAAACCTTTTTGCGCACCGGGGTTTAAATTCCCGTTCCCCTTTTTTGTTTAAAAGGGAGGCCATTGTTGCCGGGGGGGAACAGATGGGGCAATTACAAAATTTTGCATACCCCACGGGGAAATGAATTTAAAAAAGCTCATGAATGCCCTTTTTCCCTTTCCTCGAAAATAAAAAAATAAATCAATCGATAACCAATTTAATTTAAAAGATAACTGAAATCGGGGCCACTTGGTGGGCGGTATTTTTGCAACAAGAAAAGAAGAGGACAGGAAAGGAAAAGGAAAAAGGAGGGAGCAATAAGAGACGGGGGAGGGGGAGTTTGGGGGGTTTAAAGAAGAAGAGAGAGAGGGGGGGAGGGATTTGGAAAGAGGAGAGAGGGAGAGGAAGGAGATAGGGGGGAGGGATGGAAGGGGAGAGAGGGAGAGGAGAGATAGAGGGAGAGGGAGAGGAGGGGGTAAAAAAGAGGGAGAGAGGGGAGAGGGGGGACAGAGAGAGATAAAAGACGACCCGATAGACAGACAGACAGATACAGGGCAACCGAAAGGCAGACAGGGGGAGAGACAGACAACCAGGGGCAGACGACGGGCAGACAGAGGGAGAGACAGGGCGACAGATACCCGACAAAACCCGAAAAGACATAGAAAGATACTAGAGAGAGGGGAGAGTGAGAGGGGAGAGGGGAGGGGAGAGAGAGAGAGGAGAGAGAGGGGAGAGAGAGGACCCGGACAAAAGACAGAGACAGAGGGGCAGGACAGAGACAGAGAGACAGGAGGGGAGGGGGGGAGAGAGAGAGAGAGAGAGAGAGAGAGGGGGGGAGAGAGAGGGGGGAGGGGAGAAGAGAGAGAGGGGGAGAGAGAGAGAGAGAGAGGAGAGAGGAGGGGAGAGAGAGGGGAAAGAGAGAAAAAGGGGGAGAGGAAAAAGAAAGGGGGAAAGAGAGGGGAGAGAGGGGGAAAAGGAGAGAGAAGAGAGGGGAGAGGGGGAGGAAAAGAGAGGAGAGGAGGAAAAGAGGGGAGGGGAGGAGGAGAGAAAGGGGGGAGAGAGAGAGAGAGTTTTAACACCCCAAAAATGACACAAGGGCTGCTATCATTGTGTTCGCGGGGGTGTGACAACCAAAGGTGTTCGTGTCTCTCACCTCTGAACACTGTCGGACCAGAGCATCGGTCGACTCGGGTGGTTTGGCCCTCACACACACACACACCACAACCCCAACACCACACCCCACACACACACACTACACACACAACCCCACACACACGGACATACACACACCCCATACGCACAACCACAGTAAAACACACGCACACAAAACACACCGGCGCGCGCGCCAAAGCAAGCGCACCCCACCATAGTTTGGGATTGCTAGTGGTCGAACATTTTCCTGCAATTTGACGACCCCATTTCAATTCCCCTTGGAGGGGATTTTTCCCCGGAGTTTTAAAATCAAATGCTGAATCTACTCTCTCCAAAAGTCTTTCGGATGAGGGCTTTCCTTTCCCCCAGTCTCATCCGAAGGACTTTTGGAGAGAGTAGAGTCAGCACTGATGTTAACTCCAGGGGAAAAATCCCCTCCAACGGGAATTGAACTCGGGTCGTCAAATTGCGAGCGCAATGTTCTGACCACTAGGCTATCCCGTATCTATGTGTGTGTGCGCTTGCGTGTGCGCGCGCGCGCGTGTGTGTGTGTGTGCGTGTGTGTACGTGTGTGTGTGTGCGTATGTGTGTGTGTATGTACGTGTGTGTGAGTGTGTGTGTATGTGTGTGTGTGTGTGTGTGTGTGTGTGTGTGTGTGTGTGTGTGTGTGTGTGTGTGTGTGTGACGCCAACAGCCCGAGTCGACCGATGCTCTGTGTCGACAGTGTTTCAGGAGGTGAGAGACACGAACACCTTTGGTGTCACAGCTGTCACAGCGAACACAATGATAGCTAGCCTTGTGTCACTTTTGGTGTTACACTCTCTCTCTCTCTTTCTCTCTCTCTCTCTCTTCTCTCTCTCTCTCTCTCTCTCTCTCTCTCTCTCTCTCTCTCTCTCTCTCTCTCTCTCTCTCTCTCTCTCTCTCTCTCTCTCTCTCTCTCTCTCTCTCTCTCTCTCTCTCTCTCTCTCTCTCTCTCTCTCTCTCTTCTCTCTCTCTCTCTCTTCTCTCTCTCTCCTCTCCTTCCTCTCTCTCTCTCTCTCTCTCTCTCTCTCTCCTCTCTCTCTCTCTCTTCTCTGTCTCTGTCTCTGTCTCTGTCTCTGTCTCTGTCTCTGTCTCTGTCTCTTCTCTCTCTCTCTCTCTCTCTCTCTCTCTCTCTCTCTCCCCTCTCTCTATGTATCTTTCTATGTCTGTCTGGTTGTCTGTATCTGTCTGTCTGTCTCTCCCTCTGTCTGTCTGTCTGTCTGTCTGGTTGTCTGTCTCTCCCTCTGTCTGCCTGTCTGGTTGTCTGTATCTGTCTGTCTGTCTATCTGTCTGTCTGTATCTCTCTCTGTCTCCCTCTCACTCTCTCCCTCTCTTACCCCCTCCTCTCCCTCTCTCTCTCTATCTCTCCTCTCCTCTCTCTCCTTCCATCCCTCCCCCTCTCTCTCTCTCCTCTCCCTCTCTCTCCTTCCATCCCTCCCCCCCTCTCTCTCTTCTTCTTTACCCACCATCTCCCCCTCCCCCTGTCTCTTATTGCTCCCTCCTTTCACGTTCCTTCCTTGTCCTCTTCTCTTCTTGTTGCTAAATACCGACCAGCCAAGTGGCCCGATTTTCAGTTATCTATTAATTGATTGGTTGATCGATTGATTTATTCTTTTATATCGAGGATAATGGAATAAGCATTCATGAGCTTTTTTCATTCAGTCCCCGTGTGTATGCAGATTTGTAATTGTCATCTGTTCCCACCGGCACACAATGGCCTACTCTTACGAAAAAGCGGAACAGGATTTAACGTGTGCGCAAGATGTTCTGCGTGCGTTCGCACACGGCGCCTCGGTTTACAGTCTCATCCGAAAGACTTTAGGGGAGAGTGTAGTCGGTACTGATGTTAACTCCAGGGGTAAAATCCCCTCGAACGGGAATCGAACTCGGGTCATCAAATTGCGAGCGCAATGTTCTAACCACTAGGCTATCCCGTTCCCCCCCCCCCCGTTTACTTACATATTGATCGATTGATCGATTGATTGATTTGTCTGTCTATTCTCTTATATCGAAGATAATGGAATAAGCACTCATGTGCTTTTTTTTAAAAAAATCCAGTTGTTTGGGGCGGGATAGCTCAGTGGTCAGAGTGCTGGCTTCCCCCCAGTCAAGTTAAGCAGCATCGAGTGTGGTTACCAGTTGGATGGGGGACCGTTTGCGCACCTTGGCTTCAGTACAGTCCCCCAGTTCACCCAGCTGTGACATATCATTGATATATATATATATATATATATATATATATATATATATATATATATATATATATATATAGATATGTATGTATATATATGTATATATATATATATTACCACTTTATGTCACAGATGATTTCTCTGCGTGAAATTCAGGCCGCTCTCCCCGGGGAGAGCGCGTCGCCACAAGTGCAGCGCCTACCCATTAGTTATCTATTTTCTTTTTCCTGACTGCAAGTGTATTTGTTTCCCTATCAGAGTGGCTTTTTTGTCTACAAAACTTTGCCAGGGACAACCCTCTTGTTGCCGTGGGTTCTTTTACGTGCGCTAAATGATGTGTAACACACGGGACCTCGCCTTATCATCTCCATCCGAAAGACGAGCACCCAAACTACCACTCATGGTCTAATAGATGGGGGGAAAAGTTTTGGGCCCAAATGGGATCCGAACCACCGCATACTCCGACACGGACTTTTCGCTTTCTAGGCAAGCGCGTTGCCTGTAGAGCACCGATCCTGGATTGCAGTGATGCTGCAGTGTGTTGCAGGACGTTGCAGTGACGTTGCAGTGATGTTGCAGTGATGTTGCAGTGACGTTGCAGTGATGTTGCAGTGATGTTGCAATGATGTTGCAATGACGTTGCAGTGATGTTATTGCAGTGATGTTGCAGTGATGTTGCAGTGATGTTGCAGTGATGTTGCAGTGATGTTGCAATGATGTTGCAGTGATGTTGCAGTGACGTTGCAGTGATGTTATTGCAGTGATGTTGCAGTGATGTTGCAGTGATGTTGCAGTGATGTTGCAGTGATGTTGCAGTGACGTTGCAGTGATGTTGCAGTGACGTTGCAGTGATGTTATTGCAGTGATGTTATTGCAATGATGCTATTGCAGTGATGTTGCAGTGATGTTGCAGTAATGTTATTGCAGTGATGCTATTGCAGTGATGTTGCAGTGATGTTGCAGTAATGTTATTGCAGTGATGTTATTGCAGTGATGTTGCAGTGACGTTGCAGTGATGTTATTGCAGTGATGTTATTGCAGTGATGCTGCAGTGATGTTGCAGTAATGTTATTGCAGTGATGTCATTGCAGTGATGGTGCAGTGACGTTGCAGTGATGTTGCAGTGATGTCGCAGTGATGTTATTGCAATAATGTTATTGCAGTGATGTTGCAGTGATGTTGCAGTGACGTTGCAGTGATGTTGCAGTGATGCTGCAGTGATGTTGCAGTGATGTTGCAGTGATGTTATTGCAATAATGTTATTGCGGTAATATTGCGGTGATGTTATTGCAGTGATATTATTGCACTGATGTTGTTGCAGTGATGTTGCAGTGATGTTATTGCAGTGATGTTATTGCAGTGATGTTGCAGTGATGTTATTGCGGTGATATTGCAGTGATGTTGCAGTGATGTTGCAGTGATGTTGTTGCAGTGATGTTATTGCAGTGGTGTTATTGCAGTGGTGTTATTGCAGTGATGTTGCAGT
>CM060348.1:275728-285728 GCA_030674155.1 Stramonita haemastoma | reverse complement strand
AACAGTAAAACTATATGCAGTACCAAACAACATAAAGGAATAAAGGACATTATACATAATAAGATAATAAAAAATGCACACTTTCAGAAGACGAAAATCAGAAGCCACAATAAAATGATTTTGATTATAAAAGAAAAGAGAACCGTTAATAGATAAAGAGCAACCAAAGAAACATAATGAAATAAAACAACTTGGCAACCAAGAAAAGTCCACCCAAAAATACTTAGCTACAACATTGTTACAACTCATAACAACAAAATGAACTCAAGGAACTAAAGATAATACAATGATTATAATGATGACAATAAGAATAATATCAACAATAGTGATAATAGTATGATAATAATACACGTAAAACTCACTCCTACACGTAGGTCCACACACAAACACACACACACACAACACCACACACACACACACACACACACACACACACACACACACACACACACACTACATACATACATACATACATACATACATACATAATACATACATACAAATATATACATACATACATACATACATATACGCAACTCACCACGCATGTACGCTCGCAGGCAAATGCACATACAAATCACACACACACACCACACCACACAAATGCACTCTCAACACACACACACAAACACACACACACACACACACACACAACTTACTCACACTTATATTTATAAGCACATATCTGCAGGCGCACATGTTCTTAAAAAAAAAAAAAAAAATTAGTCATAGAAAAAAAGAAGAATGATACAAGTCAAACAATCATATCAGGTGACAATATTATCCTTTTTTTTACATTCATACTTCATATAAAAAAGAAGAAACAAAAAGCAAGCAGCAAAGTTAAAACAGAAAAAAAACAAGAACAAAACATCAAAAACTTGAGGTAGGACCCATCATCAACAACAAACAAAAGTCATGGAAATCATAATATTTTAATACAAGGGGAGACGACAAATAAAAACAATTATCCCACCCCCCCCCCACACACACACACAACACCCAAACACACTCACCACACACACACACACACACAAAGTTCGCGCTCATGTCATCAATAAACTTCATTTTAAAAGAAATATATGCCTAATTTTAATCAAGTCATGTAACGGAACACAAAAAGAATCCATCCGCTGTAAGGCATATATATTAAAACATACATATTCTAATACCTGAATCTTATGATTACGTATTTATGGTCATAGAAATCATGTTCATAAACCATTTTGTAATCATAATGAACATAATTGTTCAGCTTACTTGAGAATTAAAAAATTATACAAAATCAACTGCATTCAACACGTGATTATTAAAAAGTACAAAAAGTGAATAAAGTATTTCTCAATATGGATGATAACATGTTTAGGCAACGAGAGAGAGAGAGAGAGAGAGAGAGAGAGAGAGAGAGAGAGAGAGAGAGGTAGAGAGAGAGAGAGAGAGAGAGAGAGAGAAGAGAGTGAGAGAGAGAGAGAGGAGAGGGAGAGAGAGAGGTACACAGTACATTTTTAGCCAGGTAGTGTTGCGCACAATTTTCAAACTGACCAATAATATCATCACTTAACACTCCTATCTTTTACTTATGCATATATAAAGAATATACTATATGATAAATGTGACATGAAAATAAAATATTAAAAAATTTACTCTTTGAAATCAGTTACAAGTGCACAAAGATAAGATACATATAAGATACATTTAAACACACACACACACCACAACGCACACGCACCACACACACACACACACACACACCACACCACACACACACACACACACAGAGAAGAAGAGAGAGAAAGGGGGGAGATATTATAATAGCCAACAGGAATGAGTACTGGTTTCATTAGTTTTGATGCATCAAGTGCATTAGGTGATTTTTGAAGGTCGACAATGATTGGTGCTGTTTAATTGAATCGGGAAGGGAGTTCCACAGTACTGGGCCTGAGTATAGTAAACTGGACTTGAACAAGTCTATTCTTGGGATTGGGATACTTGGCTTTTCAGTATTTCTGGAACGATTCATTGGGAACTTATCTCTTAAGGATGTGGGGACAGCTCCTGCCATATCTTAAACATCAGGATGCCCTTGTTATATTTTAGTCTTTGTTGTAGGGGGAGAAATACTTAACTGAGTATAATCCACGTCAAGTAATGTTGTTTTCTTCAGGAGGATAAGTTTGAGAGCACGTTTATACAGACTTGATAAGGGTTTCATAGTGTTTGCACTGGCAGAATCCCATAGGGTTGAGGCATAGTCTATTGAGGATTGTATATAAGCTTGAAAGAATAATTTCCTTGAATGGTAGTCAAGGAAGTGTTTTAATTTTAGTCAACTGGTATACTCTTTGGGACAAGTATTTGCATAGGTGAGATATGTGGTAGATCCAGCTGAGATTTTCATCAATTGTCACTCCTAGAACTTTGTGATGAGAGGTTTGTTCGATTGCTTCCTTTTTCATATGTATTGGAAACTGTTTTATGAGGTAAATTTTGTCGCTTTTGTCTGGGTGGTGATAAGCCTGCTTTTGTTTTTTGGGGGTGAATAGACATGTGGTTCAGATCTGCCCATTTGACAAGATCATTTACAGCTTTGTTGTAATATGGTTTGCAAGAGAGTCAATGTCATTATGGCTTGTATGTATGGTTGTGTCATCAGCAAATAGTTCACATTTGGATGCAATATGTAGAGGAAGGTCATTTATGTATAAAGAAAAAGAATTGGTCCTAGTATAGATCCCTGTGGTACTCCAAAAATGAATGGGTTTTTAGAATTGGAATGGGGAAATGTAGTTGTTGAAACACACTGTTGTCTGTTCTTGAGATAAGAAGCAAGTAGTTCTAGGCTATTTGACGATATATTGTACAGGTCTAGCTTTCTGATGAGAAGTGTGTGGTCAATTGTATCAATGCTTTTTTGAAATCTACAAATAATACTCCACAAAATTTATTTTCATTAATGTTTGTTAGCCAATTGTCTATGAGACTAGTCAGTGTAGTTATGACACGAGTGATTTTGTCTGAATCCTGACGATTAGGGTGGAGTAGGTTGTTAGTTTCTATATGACTGACTAAGTGTTTATTTATATGTTTTTCAGGGGTTTTGAAAGAAGGGATATAATAGAGATTGGGCCTATAATTTGAGGGATCTGAAGTGTCACCAGATTTGTAGATGGGGATCACTTTAGCAGTTTTGAAGGCATTGGGAAAATAGTTCTTTTCAAGGCATGGTTTATATATATATGTGAGAGTGTCTGTGATAACTGGAGCTGAAAGTTTTAGAATTCTGCTGTCTATTCCATCAAGACCTTGTGTCCTTGACTGTTTGAGGTGAATCATGTAATTATGGACCTCAAAAACAGAAATAAATGGTATGTGGAGTTTTGAGGGAATATGCTTCTCTTGGCAGTATTGTTTTAATGTGTTTAGGTTATTGGATTTTGAATTGTCATTGCTAACAACATTAGTAGAAACATTTATGAAGTGATTGTTGACTTGTTCAGCAGTAACATCTTTGATTACATTTGATTTGGAAGATGATTGTTTTGTTTGTTATTTGATTAATGGCCCTCCAAATGATTTTTGAGTTTTGTTTGGAAGACAGTAAATCTTGGAAATATTTCTTTTTTTCTTGACGTTTCTGTGAGTTTATGGCGTTTCGTAATCTTTTTGACTCTTCATGGTATTTATGTTTTTTTAAGAAATCTCTAAGATAGCATGCTTCTTCTAGTTCTTTTGTGAGCCAAGGCGGTTTGGGGACATGTTTGACCCTTATGGTTTTAAGTGGAGCATGTTTATTGTAAATTTCAGTGAAAGTTTTTATCCAAAACTTGATGGCCGAGTCTGGATCAGTAATGTTGAAATGTTTCTGAGAGCATTGAGTTACTTAGTTCAAGAAGGAAAAGCTTTTCATTAAATTTTGCAAAGGAAACGATATGTTATTTTTTTATGGCAAGGTTTGGGAATTTTTGTTCCTTTTTTTGACCATGTAGTACATACTGGGTAGTGATCACTGCAGTTATAGACAGGGGGACACATGTTTCTATGATGTTTTTAGGATTTGATACGTAGATGTGATCAATTATTGTGCTTGAGTTTTGTGTGACTCTCGTGGGTAAACTAACTAGTTGGTGAAGGTTGAATGAATTAGTAATTTGCGTCCATGCATTATTTACTTTTGTTAGATCAATATTTAAAATCACCTAGTAGTATTACTTCCCTGGATTCTAATAAGACTGCGTTCATCATTGCATCAAACTTGTCTATCCAATTTTTTCTTTCTGCTGGATTCCTATAACAGAATCCCATTGCAATAGGTGGTGAACCTTTTATTGACACTTCAAACCAGACAGATTCTACATCATAATGTTCTTTGAATGGATGAGACGCTTGAATGTTATAGATTACTGATGTATATGATGATTCCTGTTTCTTTTTGCTTTTGTGGATCCTTTCGTATGAATTTAAAATCCAGGGATATATAAATCAGTGTCAACTATGTGCTTCGAAAAATCTTGATTCCGATAAACCCTAGTATGTGAAATGGTTTGCCATGGTTTTCTAATAAGTGTTGATATGTCGTCAATTTTATTAACTGCATGATTTATGTTTAAGTGGCAAATTCGTAGACCTTCCTTAGAGGGCCACATGTTGTGTCTTGAATGCATCAATGTGTGTTGGTTTTAGCTGTAAATGTGTGTGTTAGAGAGAGAGGGGGGGAGATAATAAGTAAGAAGAAACAATCAAAACAACAACTGGAAATAACCCCCCCAAATAAAGATAGGTAAAGTAAAATCAATACTCAAATTTGACAATACAGAAATCAATCTGAGCGATATGGAGACAACAGTTCTTCAAGCAAACAAATTCGACAATAAATTGGAAGTTTCAACAAACTTGTGGTAAAAGAAAACAAAACGAAGCAAACAAAATTGGAAGACACCAAAAAGAATAATGGGGAAATTGATTAAAGTAAGCAAAATGAGAAACAATACAGACTCAAAGTCTGAGCTGAGAATCCACAACAGCGCTTCAAAGTCAAACACACCCTCAGTGAATTGGGAAGTTTCAACACAGTCGCGTCACTTTTAAGTCTCTTACGATGTGCTCTAAAGGCCCTTAAAAGGCTGGAGGTGTCCAAAGAGAGGCGTATTGCAACTCCCTACAAATAATTTACTGAGGGTTGTCTGATGACGTCAACAGTTAGGCATTCGGGAAAAGCCACCCCTTTACTCAGTCGTCACACACTTCACTATCAGCGTCACACACTTCACTATCAGCGCTTTTGGTCACAATAATGACGAGATCGGTATGTGTTTGGTCAGGTGTTTACACAGGTAGGAAGAGGGGAAAATCCTGGTGTGGGTTCTTCTGCTATACAGCATTCAATGTCTCTGACTATGGGCACTTTTTGCAGTACAATTTCCCGTGAATGACAGAATAAGCAAATGAAACCACAAAACTAGAACAGTATAATGTAATAAAAAGAGGGTTGGTTTTTTTTTTACCAAGTACACAGTACACAGAAGTACACCCCAAATATGTTATATAACTTATAATGAAATAAAGGGTTAGATTAAGTAGAAAAAAAAAAAGAGGTGATATTTCCACACTTCCACAGCGACTTGTAATAGGGAACAGCACATGAGCAAACAAGCAAACAGGCAAGCAATAACAACAATAAAGGCTAAATATATAAATAATAATAATAATAAAAATAATAATAATAATAAAATAATAATAATAATGAACACACACACAAAACAAAATCAACCAATATAATAACAACAACAACAACATACATACACAAGCAACCACTAAACACACACACACACACACACCACACACGCACCACATACACACAGGCACACACAACACATGCACGCACGCACGCAACACACACACACACCACACACACACACACACACACACACACACACACATACACAACCCACAAATTTCAAGACAGAATCCAACAACCTCTCTTCCAATACAAACAAACTATCCCCCCCCAAAGAAAATAAATAAAATAAATTAAATAAGTGAATAGAATAAAATAAAAGAAAATAAATAAATGATTAAAATAAATAAAATAAATAAAAAAAAAAATAAAAATAAAAACCTAAACATAAAGACTCTCGACAATAATCTTATATATATATATAAAATATATATATATATATATATATATATATATATATAATCTATATATATATCTAAAATCTCTCTCTCTCTATATATTATATAGATAGATAGATAGATAGATAGATATATATATCTATGCACACACATACATTTATATATATAGATAGATAGATATATATATCTATATATATATAACACCAAAAACAAAACAAAAAACAAAAAACAAACAAAAAAACCGTCACACAGGCACAGACCTAGACACAGACACAGACACAGATACAGACACACAGATACACAGACACTCACACACACACACATACACAACACACACAACACACACACACACACACCCCAAACACACACACACACAAACACACACACACACACACACACACACACCACAACACACTCACACACACACATAGTTGGAATGATGGAAAAACATCTGGTTTCTCCTAGTGATATTCGGGGGTGTGGGCTGGGGATGGCCCCACTTCTGGCCTTACTTTCTATTTAGATGAATGAGAAGCCTAATGAAGGGCCTGTTGGATGGTATTCAGCAGGCTTTCCAGCAGTTTCTGTGTGTTTTTGTGAATGAGTGGTGCTGGGAGGCCCCAGGCATTGTTGGTTCTGGCAGCAGGAAGTGGTGGGAAGTGCTCCTCAAAGTCCCGCCAAGTGGACCTGTTACCTGTTAGGCCTATCAGGTACACTATTGGCAGTCCTTTTGGTTCCAGGTGTCCCGGAGTAGCACTTCGCTGTTGCTGCAGTGAGACCATCTGTTAGTTATACCTACTGTGTCCCTTTGCATCTGGCGGTTGTCCTTGGTTGGAGTAGGGAGCAGAGGTTTTGGAAGCTGGTAAAGTTGTTAATTATGGCCGCTATAAACCACTTGCACTTGGGTGGAAACGGTCCATGTATTTATTTTCAGGCTTTCCTGGGTGCCCCACTGTTGGTTCTGAAAAGAGGGGGTGTGATCGATGTAAAATTTACCCTCTCTTTATCACAGACCTTGAAGAGGCTGGCGTTGGAGTCCCTCACAGATTTGGTGGCATGGTGTCGGCCATAAGGAGGGAGGATGGAAGAGCTTTTATGCTGGCAAAGGGGAAAGCCTGGCGTAGTCCTCTGACCACACGTTGCCACGTTTGTGCAATCAACTGGGCCACTTTGTAAGCAGTTGTTGATGCCAACATGGAAGGTGACTCGTTTGATGTGTGGAGAAGGAGGAAGGGTGGATAGCCACTTCAGCAGGTGTTGGACGGTCAGGCCTGGCACTGACAGGTTTTCTCGCTGGTCCGCCATGGGTAGAAGTTCTGTCTCCAACTGCATTTAGGACAGAGTCACCAATGATAACTCTTGGTTGGCAGTGGGGACAGACTTTCTCAGCAGTGCTTCTAAAGGTGTTGGGGGAGGGGGTGGTGGAGGGGATACTTTGGAGTTGACAGAAGAAACTGGATTTTTTCATCAGTTTACGTTTGGGTGGGGGGGGAGGGGGGGAGGGTGGAGGGAGTTGTTTGGGACTGGGATTTTGGTCAGGATCTAGGGGTGAAAACTTATTGTTAGTGGGGATTGCTGAGATAAATTCTTCATCTATTGGGGTGTCTGATATGTCAGAGAGGGAGTCACTTAGAAGAATTTTGGAGGTTGTTGTTTGTTTGTTGGTGTGAGACTTTGGAGCGGAGGTGACTGAATGATTGTTGGAGTGTTGTGGGTATGATGTAGTAGTTGATGGTGGTGTTTTCTTCAATTGGTTGATTTCTTTGTTAATGTGCTTTTGCCAGTCATTGAAAGCAGAGAGGCTTTTGGCTTGATTGTCAACTGTTTTTCTGCAATTGAGCGTTTTGCCGAGTAAGGTCAGCAATGGTTGACTTCAGTGTTTGTTCTGTGGCTTTCATGTGGTTTTTTGTTTGGACTGAGCTGTCTTTGCTGGTGCTGGCTGTTATCTCTATCTGTTGGCGTAAGTGTTTGTTCTCTGTCTGTAAGGCATCGACCTGTGCTTTGAGGGCAGTGATGGCGGAGATGGCTGCTGACAGCTGGCAGTGAACTTGTGTGAGTGTGGGTAGGGCTGATGTGGCCAAGCTAACGAGACTGGGTGGAGATTTTGTGTGGATGTGTAATTGTGTGGGACTTGATTGTGAAGGCAGAGGGAGATGGTCAGAAGTAGGTATAGAAAGGCTAGAGTCAGGAGAGGGGGTGGTGCTGGGACTAGATGGAGAGGGGGTGGTAAGGAGGTAGGAGGGTGGATCAAGGGAGTTCGTGGGTGAGAGGTGTCATTGTCCAGGGGTGGGGTAGGGGGGTTGTGTCAATACACAGGGAGTCAGCTGGAGGGGCAGAAGAGAGCTGGGGTTGCTGGGAGATGGTTCAGTGGGGATGGCGTCAGCTGAGCACTGAGGGAGCTGGCTTGAAGGTGGGGAGGAAGGAGGGGGAGGATGAGGAGACAGCGCAGGCGACTGTTTGTCTCCTGGCGACTGAAGGAGCTGGCTTGGAGGTGGGGAGGAAGGAGGGGGAGGATGAGGAGACGGTGCAGGCGACTGTTTGTCTCCTGGCAACATGTGGGGAAAACTGTCCACTACTGGGGGGAGGGTAATGGCAGGCAAAGCTTCGCCTGCAGGTAGATGCACATGGTCAGCAGGTGCAGTGATGGCTAGCAAAGTTCCAGGCACAGGCAGATACGCAGGGGAGGAAGAGGGATCAGTGTGATTTCCATTGCTAGCACAGTCACATATACTATATACTATATTCTTTAGAATGTCAAATTCTGTTTCCAACCACTGCTGGCATGTGTTTCCTTGAATTAGTATGGTCCCTGTTGAATGATATATTGTGATTGTCAGTAGTTTTGATTTGTCTAGGAAGAGCTGCAGGAATGTTTTGTTAAGGTGTGGTGGAAGTGTAGCCAAGTAAATGTCCAGATCTGGTATGATTTCATTTGATTTTGTTAAGTCATGCCATGTAGTTGTTGCAGTGTCTGACTTGAGTGTGTCTATGTATCTATTGTGTAGCACTGTTCTCCATGTAGGTAGGTGTTTGGGAGCTGCCACGAATTTGACCTGACGACTATCTCTAGTGAATTGAATGTTTTCTAATGATAATGAGTGCTTAGCACTTTCTGATCTAGTTGTTGGTCGCATTGTGGAAGGTGTGTTGAGGTAGCACTGAATCACATAACTATTAACAGAAGAAAAAAAAAGAAGAAGAAGAAAGGAAATATCAGGGAAAAGAACAGTCACGGAAAAAAAAAGAAAAAAGTAGAAAAAAGTCACAGCATAAGAAAAGTGGAGAGCCACCCACCAGCCCACATTGGGAGGGAAGGTTAGATGTGGCCCTCACATGGTTCAGGTCTATATGGGAATAACCATACCCGACTTACACAGCAGTTAGTACTCACATACTGGAAACAGCCACTTCACTAGTCTCTTCAACACTTTTCACAACCGCGCAAGGCTGTCAATAGGGCCTAGGCCTCAATACAAACTAGGTGTAGGCTAGTGGCAATACTAGGATGATCCGTCTCCATGGTAAGGAGTCCTAGTACTTGGCTCGCCTATGTAGGCCTACACACAAACACACAATCAGGAACGGGTGGATGGCCAGCATGGGGTGGATGGCCATCAGGCAGGGAGCTTGAGAGGTACTTCACACAAGGGGGCTTGAGAGGTACTTCACATCTGGCGACACCAACACAGACACAAGGCGGTGGCCGACTAGGTTACGGCATCTCAAGTCATGTGTGTCCATCCCAATAAGAAAGTTTGAAGAAGAAACAAAAACAAAACTGGCTTACTTTTGATTGATATATCATTGATACATCACTAGTACACACTTTTAGAAGGCACTCAATGGCACAGGTGCAATCCACATGATA
>CM060348.1:214822-263128 GCA_030674155.1 Stramonita haemastoma | reverse complement strand
CACACCACACACAAACACAACTTGCAAATATAACAACTTTGGAAAGGAGAAGGAGCAAATAGCTAACCTGACGATATTGTGACTCGATTTTTTTTTTTTTTGGGGGGGGGGGGTTGTTCTTTCTTTATTCAATGTATAGGTTTTATAATGGATGTTATTAGTGATGGGATTATTTAGTAATATCATAATTGTTGTTTTGGTTGATAGTCTAGCTGACTGTGAGCTTTGGGTTTTGTCTCCCTGGGGAGAGCACCTGACTTTCATGCAGAACTCTGCTGTGACTGACAAAGGTATGCACAGCACTCACCTGCATGTAGATCCCCATTCAGCAATGTCCTGACTCCTCTCTCTGCACACTCTTCAGCTGTCTGCATGTGCCAACCCTGTGAACACACAATAAATGCTTTAGTTACTGACAATGCAAACACACAAAACATGCAAAAAAAAAATTACTCGCATGTTCCTGCAGGTGCAAGAATTCTTATCAAACTAATCAGACTAAACAAATGCCACATTCACCTGTGCACACCTAACTAAATGAACACAACACTGAAATTACACACACCACTCAGTAACCCCCCCCTCAAACGACTGGCCATTTGTGTTGGTTAGTAAAAACATGGCCAACAAAAAGAGGTGACAATGGATTGGTGACATGCTCTTAGGTGAGGAGAAAATGACCAGCCTCTGACCTTCTCACATTTCATCTTCCTGTCACAGGTAAACACACATACACACAAGCACGCATACACGCACGCAAACACACACAGTGCACTTAACTTGTGATGGAGATAGCAGCCTCCTGTCCTGATCTCTTCAGTCTTGGTTCACCAGCCCTGTAACACACAGCAGTGAACATGTAGAAACAACAGCTACCTCACTACATAGATGAACCACACACACACACACACGCAAAACATCTTGCGCACATGTTAAAACCGTTCCTCTTTTTGGAACAAGCCAGTATGTGCAAATGGGAACGGATGACAAAATTTACAAAAATGCATTACACATAGGGCACATAAGTGCTTATTCTGATATCCTCAAAATACATTTTTTTTAAATACAAATAAACAACACACACGCACAGTACTTACATGCAACACACAGAAAAGAACAGATGTAGAACATGCCTATACAAAAGTACATGAAACCCCCCCCCCCCCCCCACCCTGGGACAAGACACAAATGTACAAACCGAGTACTTACCACAGAAAAAAAAAAGGTGCCATCAGTCCTCAGCTATCTGGGAACACCAACGCTGAAACGCACAAACAGAATATATAGACACCATCTTTACACAACCCCCCACCCCAAAAATCTACAAACTCAATACTTACCACAGAAAAAAGATGGCACCACCAGTCCTTGGTCATCATGGAACACTGACCCTGAAACACACAAACACAAATTAATACCCATTCCTCTTTTCGAAACAGTAAGCCATTACGGATGACAAAATTTACAAAAATGCACACACACATAGGGCACATGAGTGCTTATTCTCATATCCTCAAAATAATTTTTTTTATTATAATACAAATAAACATATACACACGCACACAGTACTTACATGTAACACACAGAAAAGAACAGATGTAAAACATTCTTACACACAAATAAATGAATCCCCCCGGGAGAAGACAAATGTACAGACCAAGTACTTACCGCAGAACAAAAAGATGGCGCCATCAGTCCTCAGCTATCTGGAAACACCAACGCTGAAACGCACAAACAGAATATATAGACACCATCTATACACAACCCCCCCTCACCAAAATGTACAAACTGAATACTTACCACAGAAAAAAAGATGGCACCACCAGTCCTTGGTCATCATGGAACACCCACCCTGAAACTCACAAACACAAATTAATATACATAACAGCTGCAGAGAAATGCATGGGCTTCAGCACACAAGATGACAAACACTTGTGTTACACCTCTCTCATTTACAACACAAATCATTTCAAGGTTCGACAGATGCCACAGTCAAGTGGTTAAGACCCTTCAACTTCAATACCATGGATCCAACAAGTCCTGAGTTCGAATCACAATGCAGTCTGGTGAATTGAAGTGTGGGGATTTTTATGACCACCCAGGTCAACTTCAATTGCAGACCTGCCAGTGCCTTAATGCCTTTCATCTAAATACACATGCGGAAAATGAAATATGCACGTTTAAGACCCAGTAATTCATGTCAGCCTTCAGTGGGTTACGGAAACATGAACATACCCAGCATACATCTCAAGCTGGAATGTGGTTACCTTCATAGTGGTCGTTTAAAAATAGTCGCAAATGCAAATGTTCAAGGTTCGACACACACTTGTGTCAAACCTTTCTGATTTATGACACACATCATTTTTAACCCCCCAAATAACTCCAACCTTTTCTCCCCGTCTTCCCCTTTTTCTCTGTCATATTTTTTTCAAAGTAAATGAATAGTTTTTTTCAAAAGAGGAAGGGATTTAAAAAAAAAAAAAAGCAAGTGAGAACTCTCTCAGCAAATTTTGTGGAAACAAACTATTCTGCTAGAGGAACACACACACAAAACATCTTGCGCATATGTTAAAACCCGTTCCTCTTTTTGGAACAGTAGGCCATTATGTGCAAGTGGGAACGGATGACAAAATTTACAAAAACGCATACACATAGGGCACATGAGTGCTTATTCCAATATTCTCAAAATAAAATACAAATAAACATACTCACGCACGCAGTATTTACATGCAACACATACAAAAGAACAGATGTAGAACATGCCTACACACAAATACATGACCCCCCCCCCCCTCCCCGGGACAAGACACAAATGTACAGACTGAGTACTTACCGCAGAAAAAAAAAGATGGCACCATCAGTCCTCAGCTATCTGGGAACATTTCTCTCAGTCCTTGACCTTTCTCAGGGTGTCCCTCAGCCTGAGGCCCGTCCACTCTCAGATGTTGTCCTCCCATCTCTTTCTCTGCCTGCCTCTCCTTCTCCCGCCTTGCACGGTTCCTTGCAGAATCATCTTGGCAAGCCCTGTTGATCTTGCAACGTGCCCATACCACTTCAGTTTGTGTTTTTTGACTGTGGTCAGGAGATCTTGAAAATAAAAGATCTTGGTACACCAACGCTGAAAACCACAAACAGAATATATAGACACCATCAATACACAACCACCCACCCCAAAATCTATAAAACTCAATACTTACCACAGAAAAAAGATAACACCACCAGTCCTTGGTCATCATGGAACACCAACCCTGAAACGCACAAACACAAATTAATATACATAACAGCTGTAGAGAAATGCATTGGCTTCAGCACTAAAGATGATAATTACCTGTGTCAAACCTTTCTCATTTACAACATAAATCATGTCAAGGTTCGACTCTATTATCTCGACCCCCCCCCCCCCCCCCACCCCCCTGATGTTTTCAGTTTCTTCATGTACTAACTATATTAAAAAAAATTAACAATTAAAAAAAATAATAAAGCCATATATTTTTGTACATGATTTGTACAAATATGTGTAATCTCACACACACCTCTCAGGGGCAGACTCCAGCCTCTAACTGTCCCATCCCATTGTCGTCACATGGTCCTGGGATTCACCAAAGCTGTGACATCAAAAACACACAAAATGAACACACACACAAAATTGAACACAAAAGGAAAACAAAAACATTTTTGAGATGTGAACAAGTAAAAACAAACACTACACAAAAATGGGAACAACAAAAATAAATTATTTCAAAAATGTCTATTAAAGATATTTATAAAGCATCTCTCTCTCTCTCTCTCTCTCTCTCTCTCTCTCTCTCTCTCTCTCTCTCTCTCTCTCTCTCTCTCTCTCACACACACACACACACACACACACACACACACACACACACACACACACACACACACAGTGCTGACCCTACTCTCCCCAAAAGTCTTTTGGGTGAGACTGTAAAATGAGTACCCGTGCGCGAACCCATGCAGAAGATCTTGCACACACGTTAAATCCTGTTCCGCTTTTTGTAAGAGTAGGCCATAGTGTGCCGGTGGGAACAGATGACAATATTTACAAAACTGCACACACATGGGGACTGGATGTAAAAAAAGCGCATGAGTGCTTATTCCATTATCCTTGATATAAAAGAATAAATGAATAAATAAAATAAATGTGACGCTCCACCACATAATGAGACGGAGTGCACATGAGGTCAAGTTTTAGTTATTGGCATGTTATTAATGTGCAATAAAGTGGCTATCAAATACAAAAAACACATTGAAAATCAAACGATTCTGTGCAACATTATTACAAATTGAAATGGTAGAGATGCAGGATGTGATAAAATGAGAAACCGGCAAGTTTATTTTAGTAACAGGTTGTCAGAACGAGTGCTTTGGTATTTTCAAAACACATTTAAAAGCAAAAGGAATAACAATTATGCCTTGATATTTCATAATAAGATAAATAAACAGATCTAGTTTAATAATCAATCAAAATCTCAAAATTGACAACTTGACCCCACCTGCCTTTAAAGGCTCCTAGCGCAAAATTGGGTAATGTGCTAAGCGACTCATTTCGTGGTGGAGCGCCACAAATAACACAGACACACACACTGAGAAACAAATTCAGTTACCTTCTATTATCTGCACACAAATCTGTGTATTGAAACAGCAACCCTGCTAACACACACACACAACATTGCTGATGCCATGTTTTCATTCAACAATGTTTACAACACCCTGTCCCCCAAACACACACACACACACACACACGCACGCACGCATGTGCGCACACACACACATGCATGCACGCACAAACGCACACACACATAGCAGGGGGGCAGGATAGCCTAGTGGTCAGAACATTGAACTCCCAATTTGATGACCCTATTTTGATTCTTGTTCGAGGGGATTTTCCCCCTGGAGATAACATCAATGCTGACTCCATTCTCCCCAAAAGTCTTTCGGATGAGACTATAAACTGATGCTCCATATGCAAATGCACGGAGAACATCTTACGCACATGTTAAATCATGTTTCGCTTTTTGTAAGAGTAGGCCATCGTGTACCAGTGGGAACAGATCACAAGATCTACAAAACTGCATACACATGGGGATTGGATGTAAAAAAAAGCACAGGAGTGTTTATTCCGTTATCTTCGATATAAAAGAATAAAATAAGTAAAACAAACAAACAGCACTTACCTAATAAAAATGTGCCAGCCGCTTGATTCTCTGACTGTCTTGGTATGGAAAACCTAGGAATAAAACAGAAACCATTATCAGTATCTAGATTGACATGTTCCCCCCCCCCCCCCCCCCCCCACACACACACACAATAGGTCAGAACATTGTGCTCGCAATTTGATGACCGGAGTTCGACTCCTGTTCGAGGGGATTTTTTCCCCTGGACTTAACTTCAGTGCTGACTTCAACCTCCCCAAAAGTCTTTCGGATGAGACTATAAACCAAGGCCCAGTGTGCGAACGCATGCAGAACATCTTGCGCACACGTTAAAACCCCGTTCCACCTTTCGGAAGAGCAGGCCATCATGTGCTGGTGGGAGCAGATGACAACATTATAAAAAAAAACCAGCATGCACACAGGTGTCGTGTTTAGACACCATCCCTGAGGGGAAAAAAAAATAAAGGGTAAGCGCTGCACTTGTGGCAACGCGCTCTCCCCGGGGAAAGCAGCCTGAATTTCACGCAGAGAAATCTGCTGTGATATAAAGTGGTATGAAATAGATAAAATAAATAAAATAAAAAATAATTACCTCTACCAGAGTTTTGACTATCTTCCTCCCAAGTCCTGTCTTCCACTGTCTCCACACACCAACCTTGCAACTCACAGAATGAACGTTTAATGTATACATGTACACAATGTCCACAACTCGCAAAATGAACATGTATGTATACATGTACACAATCTCCACAACTCTCCCATAAGAGTCCTTCGGATGAGACGATAAACCGAGGCTGTATGGGAATGTACACAGAACATCTTGCAGACACGTTAAATCCTGTTCTGCTTTTCAAAAGAGTAGGCCACTGTGTGCCAGTGGGAACAGATGACAAGATTTACAAAACTGTATACACATGGGGATTGGATGTAAAAAAACACATGAGTGTTTATTCCATTATCCTCGATATAAGGTAAAATAAATATAAAACAAACAAACAGCACTTACCTGATAAAAATGTGCCATCCTCCTGATTTTCTGAGTGTCTTGGTGTGGAAAACCTGGAAATGCAAAAGAAACCATTATCAGTAGATTGACATGTCACTCCCCCTCCTCCCCCCCCCCCCCCCCCCCCTACACCCACTCCCCCCCCCCCCCCACACCCATACACACATACACAGAGTAAGTCATTCCGATGAGACTATAAATCGAGACCCGTGTGCGAACGCACGCAGAACATCTTGTGCACACGTTAAATCCTGTTCCACTTTTCGTAAGAGTAGGCCATTGTGTGCCGGTTGGAACAGACGACACAATCTACAAAACTGTATACACATGGGGACTTGATGTAAAAAAAAAAGCACAGGAGTGTTTATTCCGTTATCTTCAATATAAAAGAATAAAATAAACAAAACAAACAAACAGCACTTACCTAATAAAAACTGTGCCAGCCACCTGATTTTCTGATTGTCTTGGTATGGAAAACCTGGGAATAAAACAAACCATTATCAGTAGATTGACATGTCACTCCCCCCCCCCCCCCCTCCCCCCATACACCCACTCCCCCCCACCCCCCAATCACCACCTCCGCACACACACACAAAGTCATTCGGATGAGACTATAAACTGAGGCCTGTGTGCACAACAACGCACGCACATCTTGCACACAAGTTAAAACCCTGTTCCGCCTTTAAGAAGAGCACGCCATCATGTGCTGGTAGGAGTGGATGAGAAAAAATGAAAAATCCAGCATGCACACAGGTGTCCTGTTTAGACACTATCCCCGAGGGAAAAAAAAAAGGGTATGCGCTCTACTTGTGGTGACATGGTCTCCCCAGGGAGAGCAGCCCAAATTTCATGTAGAGAAATCTGCTTTGACATAAAGCGGTAGAAAATAAATAAAATAAATAATAATTACCTTTGCCACAGTCCTGACCGTCTTCCTCCCAGTCCTGCCTTCCACTATCTCCACACACCAACCTTGCAACTCACAGAATGAACGTGTATGTATACATGTACACAATGTCCACAACTCACAGAATAAACGTGTATGTATACATGTACACAATGTCCGCAACTCTCTCACAAGAGTCTTTCAGATGAGACTTTAAACCGAGGCCGTATGTGTATGTACGCAGAACATCTTGCTGTGCACACATTAAATCCTGTTCTGCCAGTGAGAACAGATGACAAAATTTACAAAACTGTATACACATGGGGATTGGATGTAAAAAGGCACATGAGTGCTTATTCCGTTATCCTCAATATAAAAGATTAAAATAAACAAAACAAACAGCACTTACCTTATAAAAATGTGCCAGCCACCTGATTTTCTGATTGTCTTGGTATGGAAAACCTGGGAATAAAACAAACCATTATCAGTAGATTGACATGTCGCTCCCCCCCCCTTCCCCCATACACCCCCCCCCCCACCACCACCACCTCCGCACACACACACAAAGTCATTCGGATGAGACTATAAACTGAGTTCCTGTGTGCAAACACACGCACAACATCTTGCGCACACGTTAAAACCCTGTTCCGCCTTTCCGAAAAGCAGGCCATCATGTGCCGGTAGGAGCGGATGACAAAATTATAAAAAAATCCAGCATGCACACAGGTGTCCTGTTTAGACACTATCCCCGAGGGAAAAAAAAAAGGGTATGCGCTCTACTTGTGGTGATACGCTCTCCCCAGGGAGAGCAGCCCAAATTTCATGTAGAGAAATCTGCTTTGACATAAAGTGATAGAAAATAAATAAAATAAAAAATCATTACCTCTGCCACAGTCCTGACTGTTTTTGTCCCAGTCCCATCTTCCACTGTCTCCACACACCAACCTTGCAACTCACAAAATGAACGTGTATGTATACATGTACACAATGTCCACAACTCTCCCACAAGAGTCCTTCAGATGAGACTATAAACCGAGGTCGTATGGAAATGTATGCAGAACATCCTGCGCACACATGAAATCTTGTTCTGCTTTTCAAAAGAGTGGGCCAGTGTGCCAGAGGAACATGAATTACAACTTCACAGGGATGGAGAAAAAAAAAAGCACAGTATTATATCTCGATAAAAAAAATAAAACAAGCATACTATAAAGTCACCTGATTTTCTCATTCTGTATGAAAGAATGGAGGATGCACGCCGCAAGGCTTAATGTACAGGCAGCCTGTGACCACAGGGACCAAGAAACGATAGTGAAAACCGGGATAACAACCTTGAGTGTTGTCAACCACACTCATTCATAAACTCTTCACCCCCCCCCACCACAGAGTAGCTGGACTTAAACAAGCCCATGGCAGCGCATAATCTTGCAACGTTAACCTCGCTTCAGGAGCATTGCGTAGAGCATGAAAAATTATTAAAATCAGTCCAAGTGCGTGTTAACACATCCGGAAAAAAAAAATGTAGCTCTGTGGACGTCCCGGAAATCACCCAAATTATACAAGAAATTGACAAGTAAAAAAAAAAAAAAAAAATAATTACCTCTCGACGTTCCCCAGCTGCTCCTCCCAACACACTGCACCAAAGAGTGTGTATAGCTGAAAGTCAACTCTTCACAAGATTGAGACTAAACAGTAGTAAGTAACACTCTAATCTGTTGCTTTCAAGAGTAGGATGTGCCATGATGAACAAGACAGATCTACAAAACTGTATACACAGGGGGATTGGATTTAAAAAAAAAGCCCATGAGTGCTTATTTCGTTATCCTCGATATAAAAGAATAAAATAAAACAAACAAACGGCACTTACCTAATAAAAATGTGCCAGACCTGATTTTCTCATTGTCTTGGTATGGAAAGAAATGGGGATGGATCGTCCATACGCTCCGCAAGCCTGCTTCAGATGTCACCAGGCAGGCCCTTGACTGGAACCCACAAGGGAAGCGCAAAGTAGGTCGACCAAAACAGACCTGCGCAGAAGCATTGAAGCAGAGACGAAGGCAGCCGGAATGACATGGGCTGAGCTGAAGAGGATCTCCCAGAACCAAGTCCGTTGGAGGAGTGCTGTTGTGGCCCTTTGTTCCCAAGGGAACCCACAGGCATAAGTCAAGTCAAGTCTTCGTATAGAAAACCTGGGAATAAAACAGAAACCATTATCAGTAGATTGACATGTCACTCCCCCCCCCTCCCCCATACACCCACTCCCCCCCCCCCCCCCCCCACACACACAGAGTAAGTCATTCGGATGAGACTATAAACTGAGGCCCCATGTGCGAACGCATGCATAACATCTTGTGCACACGTTAAAACCCCGTTCCGCCTTTCGGAAGAGCAGGCCATTGTGTGCCAGTAGGAGCGGATGAGAAAATTATTAAAAAATCTAGCATGCACACAGGTGTCGTGTTTAGACACCATCCCTGAGGGAAAAAAAAAAAAAAGGGTAGGTGCTGCACTTGTGGCGACGCGCTCTCCCCAGGGAAATCAGCCCAAATTTCATACAGAGAAATCTGCTGTGACATAAAGTGGTATAAAATAAATAAAATAAAAAATAATTACCTCTGCCGGAGTCCTAAGCTCGTCCTTCCACTACCCACACCAACTGCAACTACAGAACTTATTACCATACTGATAACTTTCCACAAAGTCCATCCATACCGAGTCGTTACAAACTTCCACTGAAATCTGTTCTGCTTTTCAAAAGAGAGGCCATCTGTGCCAGATGGAACAGGATGACAAGATCTACAAAACTGTATACACAGGGGGATTGGATGTAAAAAAAAAAAAAAAAAAAAAAGCACATGAGTGCTTATTTTGTTATCCTTGATATAAAAGAATAAAATAAAACAAACAAACGGCACTTACCTAATAAGAATGTGCCAGCCACCTGATTTTCTCATTGTCTTGGTATGGAAAGAAATGGGGATGGATCAGCCATACGCTCCGCAAGCCTGCTTCAGATGTCACCAGGCAGGCCCTTGACTGGAACCCACAAGGGAAGCGCAAAGTAGGTCGACCAAAACAGACCTGGCGCAGAAGCATTGAAGCAAGAGATGAAGGCAGCCGGAATGATGTGGGCCGAGCTGATGAAGATCTCCCAGAACCGAGTCCATTGGAGGAGTGTTGTAGTGGTTTTTTGTTCCCAAGAGAACCCACAGGCATAAGTCAAGTCAAGTCTTCGTATAGAAAACCTGGGAAAGTAACAGAAACCATTATCAGTAGATTGACATGTCACTCCCCCCCCCTCCCCCCATACAACCACTCCCCCCCATACACACACACAGAGTAAGTCATTCAGATGAGACTATAAACCAAGGCCCCATGTGCGAACACATGCAGGCCACTGTGTGCCGGTAGGAGCGGATGACAAAATCATTAAAAAAACCCAGCATGTACACAGGTTTTGTGTTTAGAACACCATCCCTGAGGGGGAAAACAAAAATAATGGGTAGGCGCTGCAATTGTGGTGACGTGCTCTCTCCAGGGAAATCAGCCCAAATTTCAAGCAGAGAAATCTACTGTGACATAAAGTGGTATAAAATAAATAAAATAAAAAATAATTACCTCTGCCACAGTCCTGACTGTCTTCCTCCCAGTCCTGTCTTCCACTGTCTCCACACACCGACCTTGCAACTCACAGAATGAACGTGTATGTATACATACATCCATACATGGTATGGATCGGTGGTCTAGGTGGTAATGCGCCTTGCCTAGAAAGCAAAAAGTCTGGTCGGAGTGTGCGGTGGTTCAGACCCCATTTGGGCCCAGAACTTTCGGGGAGAGCAGCCCAAATGTCGTGCAGAGAAATCTGCTGTGACATAAAGTGGTACAAAATACAAATGTACACAATGTCCATAACTCTCCCACAAGAGTCTTTTGGATGAGACTATAAACCGAGGTAATATGTCAATGTACGCAAAACATCTTGCGCACACATTAAATCCTGTTCTGCTTTTCAAAAGAGTAGGCCACTGCACGCCAGTGGGAACTGATGACAACATTTACAAAACTGCATGCACATGGGGACTGGATGTAAAAAAAAGTACATGCGTACTTATTCCAATAGCCTCAATATAAAAGATTAAATTTAAATAAACAACATCTGCAGCATATCACCCCCCCCCCCCCCTCCCCTTCCCCAACCTGGTTCGATTCCGGTCGAGGAGATTTTTCTCTTGGAGTTAACATCAGTGCTGACTCCACTCTCCCCAAAAGTCCTTTGGATGAGACTTTTGAGTCCTTTTGAGTCCTTTGGATGAAACTTTAAACCAAGATTCCATGTGCGAACGCACGCAGAACATCTTGCGCACACGTTAAATCCTGTTCCGCTTTTCGTAAGAGTAGGCCATCATGTGCCAGTGTAAACAGATGACATTTACAAAACAGCATACACATGGGGACTGGATGTAAACAATAAAACACACACACGCCCACACACATGCCCATACGCACACACATGTACACACACTCATACACCACACACACACACACAAAACACACACACTCAGACACACACACAAACACACACACATGCCCATGCGCACACACATGCACACGCACTCATACACCACACATACACAGACCACACACACTCACACAGACCAAATCATAAAAATCACAACAACAAATAAAACAAAACCCCCCAATTTTTTTTTCTTTTCTGCTGCCTCGTCCTCTGTGACATCCTCATACTGCTGTTCCCACACCACTCATCACAATATCTCCGCCACAGCCATACGCAGATTCGTTGTCCAAAACCAAAAAATGTGTAGACAGGGTTCAGTCTCAGCTGGGTGTAGAAAGCCTTGGACATCACTCTGACCATTCTGAATCTCTCCAGGATGCTGAGGTTCAGTCTCAGCTGGTGTGTAGAAAGCCTTGGACATCACTCTGACCATTCTGAATTTATCCAGGATACTGACTGCACTGACTCTCTCACTCAATCCTCGTGGCCCCGCTGAGGGGGGCATAAGGTACAGACAGACAAGGGACCTCCAGGCAGTCTTATCTTGGGCGAGCCACCGCAACTCATTCCAGGTCTTTCCCATTATCTTCATTTCCTCCTCCACAGTCCTCCAGATCCTGAGGGGTCGGGCTCTGTTTCGCTTTGTTTTTGCTGTTTTGCTTGATTTGGACAAGGGCTGCTATTATTAGCCATACTGCCCCCCTCCCCCCACCCCAAAAAAAACAACCACCAAAAAACAAAAAAACAAGCAAAAAAACAACTGCCTTCAAGGGTAACCACTTTCCCAGGCTAATGCACCCCCCCCCCCCCATAAAAACTGCCTTCTCAGGCTACAAGTTCTTGCCCCCCCAAAAAAAAAACCCCAAACAGCTGCCTTCCTAGTCTAACCAGTTTTCCCATATCAGTGAAAACAGTCCTGCCAGACTTACAGGAACAAATGACATTTACAAAACTGCATACACACGGGACTGGATGTAAAAAAGCACAAGAGTGCTTATCCCATTACCCTCGATATAAAAGAATAAAATAAATTAAAAATTTATAAATAAAACTAAAGAGGCTAAGCTACACAGAAAGGACAGGAGTCGGGGTTTGGTTTTCTGGGGCTGCTAGAGACACAGACCCTAGGGAGCACTTTGTAGGCAGTGACAGCTTATCCCCACTCCCTGGCTATGACCCCCTTTGGCAACCACAGCGCACAAATCCAAGACCACTCAGTCAATAGCGCTATATTTAGCGCACCCTTTCCTTTCAATTAGTCCAAGTGTGGTCAGTTCCCGCTATAAATAGCACAGCCTGGCCCAACATCTGGGCTGGGATGGATTAATTAGCAGCTGAGAAGCGCTGAAAGTGGGGGAAACTGACAGCTGTGCAACAACCAGCCACAACAGATGACTGACTGTTTAAACAGGGTGCAGCATGTTCTCAAGGACTTTCAGGGAGAGGGAAGCGGTACCAGCTCATGTGTACACACACACACAGACAGACACACACACACAAACACACACACCACACAGACACACGCTACACACACACAAACACTACACATACATACAGACACACACACACACAAACACACACAGACACACACTCACACATACACACACACACCACACACACAGAGTCACACACACACAGACACGCACACAGACACAGACACACATACACACACACACATACACACACACAGACACAGACACACACACACAGTCACACACACACAGACACGCACAGACACAGACACACACACAGAGACACACACATACACACAGAGACACATACACACACATACACACACAACACACATGCAACACACACACACGCACACACTCACACACACACAACACACACGCAACACACGCACATGCACACACACACATATACACAACACACACCCCCCCCCCTCTCTCCCTCATTTACACACATACACTCTCTGTGTCTCTCTTACCATTACTACTTCTGCTACTTCTGCTATTATCATACTTTACTACCATTACTACTGCTACAGCTACCACTACTACCATTACCACTCCCAACCACTGCTCTACACACACACACACACACACACACACACACACACACACACACACACACACACACACACACACACACACTCATTCATTCACTCACTGTCACTTTTCCACTTCACTCTAAGGTTCTATCCATATTTCCCTACATGTCACAACCAACACACAAAGGACAGAGGTGGGGTTAGACAGGATGGCTGAAAGAAAAAGGAGAGAAACTAAGAAGAACTGGAGAGCCACAAACACACTGCAGACCTGTCCTTAGTACTGTCAGTCACAGACAGTGCTGGAAAAAGGAGTGCTGTGAAAACCTTGCAGAAACGCAACCATGTGAAGACTTAAGTCACCACAAAAGAAATTTCCCAACAGAAGCACAAAGAAAACTTTCACAGAAACTGGAGCAGAAACATGCTAAACTCTGAAAGTCTAACTTTCAAAGATGCAAGGATGTTTGCCGTATGAAGCCAAGAAATGGAGTGGCAATTCTTATGCAAACAGGAAATGTGGAGAATAGTCAGGACGACACAATCAATCAACACTCCATACAATGGGACGACAGTCAACCTTTCAAAGCAACATGTCTACCAGAAAGAGAGAGGGGAAAATCTGGAAAGATTCCCATTTGACAACCCAACAAACAGAAGAATACTCTAAAGAGCTGGCCATCTGTATCACTACAAATACAAAGGAACATGGACACTGACTAGGACTTCCCTGTACCAACAACTTGTATCACTAGGACTTCCCTGTACCAACAACTTGTATCACTACAAACACAAAGGAACATGGACACTGACTAGGACTTCCTTGTACCAACAACTTGTATCACTACAAACACAAAGGAACATGGACACTGACTAGGACTTCCCTGTACCAACAACTTGTATCACTAGGACTTCCCTGTACCAACAACTTGTATCACTACAAACACAAAGGAACATGGACACTAAGATTTCCCTATACCAAAGCTTTCTATTTCTGCCAGCACCCCCACTCAGCCCCTCCATTCACAGCAGACCTGCAGTGCCTCACTCACCTTGCAGGCACTAAAGGCTTACTCATGTCTTTGGCCCTGTCTTCAATGCACCCACACTACCACTTTAGGAAGACAGAATACAGCAGTAAAGGAATTCTAAAGCAAAAGAAATTTATACAGGTAAATCTCCTCTTTGTTTGTTATTAAAAAAAAAAAAGCATCTTGGAAAATCTATCTGGATCAAGAAGAAAATAGCATGAAATAGAAGGGCAGATAATGGGTATGAGGAATGAAGCTTTTGTCTATGATGCCCAGAACATTCCAAGTAAAAGAGAGATTTGCAGAGTTTATCCAACCTGGCTTCTTATAGATAAAAGAGTTATCAGGTCAAGTGTGACTACAGATTTTAGAACCCAAACCTGTAAAACAGAGTGGGGGAGGGGGGAGGGGGAGATAAAACACTGACAGTTATCAAATGAACACAATTTCTGAAAAGTCACAGAGACTTGGTCTCCTTGAAATGTCACTTTCCCCAGCTGAGTCTACAAGTCATTTCACCAGCTACCAACCGTCTTCAAGAATTTTTAGCCTGAAATAATCAGGTGCTAACAACCCCCCACCCCACCCCCCAAAAATCCACAAGAATGTTGTAGAATGTGTTTCACATTTCTGATTAATGTCTATTATGTACAGGTATGTTGTTGAATGTGTTCACATTGCTAAACACTCTCTACCATCTACAAGTATGTTATGGAATGTTTTCATGATTCTGAACACTCTTTATCATCTACTGTGTTTTGACTCCTGGTCAGCTTTCTGTGACACAGACCATACCAAGCCACAGTGTGCACCATCTAGCTGAGGTCACCCACCACAACACCTGTCTGATAACTCACATCTATTCCAAACATTCCATCTTTGACAACATAACTTTTTCAAACACATGGGCAAAGCAAAAGAAAAAGAGAGCAGAAGGCTAAACAGACTGAATCCCACAGCGCACAAATCCAACTTCACTCAGTCAAGAGTGCCAAATTTAGCACACCTTTCCTTTGACAACATCCAGGTGTGGTGGGTTCCTGCTATAAATAGCACCAGCTCGCCCCACATAAAACTGGGGTAGTTTAATTAGCAGCTAAGATGAGCTGAAAGTGGGGCAAAGTCACGGCTGTGATCCAACAATGACTAAGGAATAATTATATTCTTCATAGTCTTCAGAGAAAAAGATAGCAGCTTTAGAAAGGTAGGATAAAAGAATAGAGAAGAAACGTCCTGAGTGCTACACAATCCTGTTTCTATTTCTACAGTGCCACATAGTCATGTTCCTTTGTTTAAACCACTGCAGAATCATGTGGCTAAGTCACACTACCAATCCTGTTCAGTCACTGCAGGTACAGCTTCATGTCTACTGCGTGTAGTATCACTATTAAACCAGTCAGTCAGGCGTATGGCTGTGACTTTGGGGGAACAAAGACCAAATTTAGCAACATTTTTAACGTCACATGTCAAACAGAGTTTGTCTTTTTCTCTTCTTCACTTTGTGCAGTCAAATGTGTTTAGGTTTCAATTACCTTTTCAAACAGACATTTTCTTGAAGACAGATGATATTGACGACAAGGGGAGCTAGTCCATTATATCTCATTACGATATACGACTTTTATCAACATGTTTTAGACTGTGGCCAGCTTAGCTGGAAGAAGGAAAACCAACACTGGTTAAGGACTGTCCAGTTTGGCTTTGTCAGGGGAATCTTGTGCAATGACAGGGAGGCCAGGCATGGCTAAGACAACATACTCTATTATGGAAAAAGAAAATGAAGCAGCTGAAGAAAATCAGGAAGATCACTTTGGCTTGTAAACTTCTCGCTGAAAGATGATGATAGTTGTCACTAGGAAAGAATGATTATCACCAGAAAAATAGAGGAGCATGGAGTGAACAGGTATAGGCATGATTACCAACTCTGATCAGAAAAATGAACCCCTTAATGAAAGAAGCCAACAAGGAAAAACAACAAGATCAAGCAACAAGGAGAAAATCAAAGCCAACAAAGAGAAAATCAAAGCCAACAAGGAGAAAATCAAAGCCAACAAGGAGAAAACCAAGCCAACAAAGAGAAAATCAAAGCCAACAAGGAGAAAATCAAAGCCAACAAGGAGAAAATCCAGCTTGCAGTGACTGACTCTGTCCCGAGGAAAACATGCATAAGGAGACTTGAACATGTATAGAGGACATGCAGCTGAACAAGAAAGACGGTTTATCTACCTGGCAGTGTATGCAGTTAATGACGTCATGTGAGGCATATAATAATATTTTATGAGTGTTGTGTGTGATTTTGTGTGTCTATAATGTTTGTATGTACACATGAGTGTACAAGTCTTCGTTGCAGTTTGCACAAATGTTCTTAGTGAGAAATAAAAGTCTCATCCAATGTTTTCCTGCAAATACACAATTTTACCTGAAAAACAACGCATCCTTATGTTCAAAGCATATTGCTAACCCAAAACACAACCCTGGTGATAAACCCCCACCTCCAAAGACCCTCCAGCACCACAGGATCACCCCCTCAGAACTATCAAACAAGGACCACAAACCAACCCTCAAGGCATCGCAGGTCCATCCCCCCCCCCCCACCCCCACCTCCTCTTAAGTTTCTCTGTGAGTGTGCGTGCATGCGTGTGTGCGTGTTATGGGAGTGTGTGTATGCTTGTGCTTGTGCATGTTTGTGTGTACACAAACACGACCCCAAACGTTTTCCCTGGAGCCTCTGGCCAGGCGCCATTTTCTTAAGAACACGACAGGAGCTTTCTCGAGCCTGAGAGTTGGTAAGCTTGCGGTACTTGCTCTCTTTTAGTGCTCTTGCTTGACGTTTCTGACCATTACATATGGGAAGAGGACAGGCTTTTCAGCCCGGACTTTTCAGCCACCCATATCACTACTATGGGGCTTGCCCTCATCCTGGGGTAAGTAGGTGGTGGTGTGAGGGTGGGGGTGAGGTAGGTAGGTATGAGTGCATGCATGCCTGCGTGCATGTGTGCGCGTACTGATGCATGGGTGAGTGCAAATGTGTGGGGTGTGACTGCGTACTAAAAGGACTTTCACGCCTTGAGCGAAGGTTTCATGAATCCCCATTTAATAACCCTGAAAGAAATGAATCCTGAGTTGCTTTTGGGTGTAAGGGAGTGTGGCTTACCACAGAGGTTCACTGCTGACAAAGGGTTCTCTCAACACTGGGTTCTGAAAATGAATTTTGAAGTCTAGCAAAGGAAAAAAAAATGTATTCCTAAGATGATCTTCTCTCTCTCCTGTGATAGTAGGGTTTTTTTATATATCAAATCATTCTGTCTTATCTTTTACCACCAATAATTAAAATTTAGTCATCTATCTCTCTCTTAATCTCTTCTGCATCTACAATTCCCAACATATGTGCTTATATATGCGTATATATGTGTATGCGTACATGTGTGTGTCTTTACATGGTAAGGGTCTTTGGGGGTGGGGGAGAGGTTTGTAAACTGTACACAGACATGACTACTGAAATCAATGTGTGACATTCTCTTCAGATTGATACGTGGATGAAACAAGATGATATACAGAAGAGAGCTAATCAGATCAGAAACCAAATGAAAGAAATATCCAATGATATGCATCCACTGAAACTTCCTCACCAATGTCACAGTAAACAAACACTAAACCTTGTAAAGCATCTACTGACTTTCAGAAAACTGGGAAAATGTAATGACTTACAGAACACTGGGAACTACATATGACTTAATTGAAGATTGGGAAATGTGTCAGGAAAACTGGGAGATGTGTAGTACCCTAGAGAAAAGCCAGTCACAAATCTTTTAAGGAAATACTGAGCAAAACTTGGCACAAAGGACTACTCCATGCACTGTGAAGTGACAGAAGGCAGCAGAGAAAATGAACACAACAGTCTACACTGAGTAAGCATGCAGTCTGATCCCTGTCTGGCTTCCCGGTTACACAAGATTTACTGGAAGGGGGGGGGGGGGGGGCATGTTTCTACATTTACAATACTACATGTTATAGTCATATTTAAATTAGAATGCTGCATAGTGATACAATAACTCTACATTTAAAATGCTACAGTCGTAATTATTATACCTTCAAAGTTTGAAGTATTGCATAATCACAATAACAATGTATCTAAGTCTAAAATACTACATTGCCATACAATTAAATCCAAAGTGCTACAGCTGTGTATCTACGATAACGAGATCCAATCATGTATCTGGAGTCAAGTGGCATAGTCATGTATTAAGGTTCAAGTGCTACAGTCATGTTATCTAGGTACAAAGTGACGAAGAACTGGTGGAATGAAATCAAAGGATGTCCAAAAGAAACTGAACCTAACCACAACATCCCTTGGGCAGATTCTAACCTCCTCAGAAAAAACTGGCTGATGATGAACTAGAAGAACTGTGACAAAAGAAATTTGAGTGGCTATGAACTAAAACAACACGTGTAGTAATATGGTACCAGATCTTAGTAGTACTAAAGTAGAGGTAGGTGTGTGTGTGTGCGTGCATGTGTGTGTGCATGCGTGTGTGTGCGTGTGTGTGTGTGTCCCATAGACCAGCCTGTATCTCAGAAAAAGCAACATCAAAACTACTATTTCTTAAATGAAGAAGAAAAAGAAATCAAGCTACAAGCCAATGACGGCCATTTAGACGGCTTTTTCCAGCCTCACTCAGTCATCTCCTGAACCTGAACACGAGTTAACAGCTCTCTGCCTATGTCCATCTGGAGGTCAATTCAACAACTCTGTCATCCCTAACATCTGAAGACTGTCACCACTGACCAAAGCTACTAAGACACAGCCTTGCACTTTAAACAAATGTCACTTTACAGAGTATCTTTATTAAAAAAAAAAAAAATTCTAAGCATTCAACAGCATACCTGTCAAAATGTCTTGCTATGTATGTGTATGTGTGTGTATGTGTGCGTGTGCGTGTGCATGCGTATGTGTTTCTCTCTGTGTTTGTCTCTGTGTCTGTGTGAGGTTTTTCTTTTAAATTTTCTTAATTTATTTATTTTCAGTCCCTGATTCTTGCTAGCTAAAAATTCCATGAGGGAGCTAACAGCTGGTGCCAATGTCCTGCAGACTGCTGGGAGAATTTCTGGTTCATACTGGACAGTCATGTTACTGAACAGTGCCCAGCCTGACCACACCCTGAAAAATCATGAATACTTTAGAAAAAAATCTATATATATATCAGCAAGAAATATACTGAAGTATTCAAAACCTGCACTATCTTCAAGGTAACTGAACATTTAATCTATTCAAAAGGATTTTGCAGAACTTGAATCTTAACAGTCCAAAGCATTTTAAATCAAAAAGCTAACAAAAATGTTTATGTCTACAACAATCCAAATCAACTTGATTCCTAAAGAGAAAAAAAGCCTGCTCGATTCTGCAACTGATCCAGGGGTAGACCTCACAGATAAAAAACAAAAAAACAAACAAACCCAGAGCACAAGCTGATATCAGACGTTGAGCTGTTCTCAAACTAAAGAGGATTATGTGGGATGACAAAGAATTGAACAGAGGAGAGGGGCGACTCAGGGCACAACACACCAGGAATTTTTGCAACCCAGACTGTACTGACTTTGGATATCTTAACACACTGACCTAACAACCCAGACTGTACTGACTTTGGATATTAACACACTGACCTAACAACCCAGACTGTACTGACTTTGATATAACACACTGACCTAACAACCCAGACTGTACTGACTTTGGATTAATTAAAGACGACACTGATAACACACTGCCAACCCAGACTGTTACTGACTTTGGATATGAACACATGACCTGTCAACCCAGACTGTACTGAGGACAGAAGGAATCCTGTCGCATGATGGCATCAGCTACACACAGACTGTGAAGAGTTATACTGAGGAAGAAGGAATTCTGACTATCAGTAAATCTATCATGATGGCATCAGCTACGCACAGACTGTGAACAGTTTTACTGAGGACAGAAAAAATACTATCAGTAAATCTATCATGATATAAGCTATACACACAGACTGTGAAGAGTTATACTGAGGACAGAATTGATCCTTGACAACAGGGGAAAGGCCAAAGGGTGGGAGGTGGGGAAGGTTGAACAACAACAGTACAAAGAAACAAAATGTACACAGCTGATTTCTAACAGGTATATAACTCTGGGCTCACTCTCTTCCACAACACACACATACACATGCACACACACACACATCTACACACACACACACACACAACAGATGCACACACACGCACACACAGCAACACGCACACACACGCACACACACACACAAATCTACACACATACACACACATGCACACACACACAAACAAACATACACACACACATACACACACACATGCACACACACCACCAGCACCAACTCCACTCCCCCAAAAGTCCCTCAAAGGAGACTATAAACCGAGACCATGTGTGCGAACGCATGCAGAACATCTTGAGCACATGTTAAAACCTGTTCCATTTTTCAGAAGAGTGGGCCATTGTGTTCCAGTAGGAACAAATGACAAAATTTACAAAACTGCATATACATAGGGACCGGCTGTAAAAAAAATTTTTTTTTAAAGCACACGAGTGCTTATTCCATTATCCTTAAAATAAAAGAATAGAAATAAGAAATAAAATAAATAAAACATACTAACAACAGACACACAGAGCACTGAAAAATGTGGTTAATCCACAGGCTTACCTACCACTACCTGAACTGAAGTCACAATGTTAACACAGAAATATCATCAACTGAAAGGGGGACTGAGAAAAGGGAATCCCAAACCAATCTTTATAGCATGAACAGTCTTTCCGATGAGACTATAAAATGAGACCCATGTGCGAACGCATGCAGAACATCTTGCGCACATGTTAAATCATGTTCCGCTTTTCGTAAGAGTAGGCCATCGTGTGCCGGTGGGGAAAGATGACATTTACAAAATGCATAGACACGGGGACTGGATGTAAAAAAGCATATGTTGCTTATTCCATTATCCTCGATATAAAAGAATAAATAAATAAATAAATGAAGAAGGGGGCTTTCAGAACTGTCTTACAGCCAACTTCACCTATCAACCCATTGCACACTCCCGCCTTTTACACTTCTCTTTTCCTGTGATGCTTCTCTGAAGTTCAAGCTGTCTGCTGGCTCTTTGGGTGGAATAGCAAAACTTGTCCCCATGCCATGTCTGGTGCTGGATTCCTGCCTACTGCAGCTACTGCTTCTTCAGTGAGTCTCTGAAGCCTTTCCTGGGAATGCAGCAGTGACCTTTGCCCTGTGTCAGCTGGCCAAAGAAGACAGCTTCAGTTTTTCCTGTGTCCTCCATCCTTGCTCCATCTTCAGCCCAACCAAGCTGCTGTTGCAGCACTATGGACTGCAGACCAGGCAGGTTGCTGCACTATGGACTGCAGACCAGGCAGGTTGCTGCTGCAGCACTATGGACTGCAGAACAGGCAGGTTGCTGCTGCAGCATTAGGGACTGCAGACCAGGCAGGTTGTGCTGCAGCACTATGGACTGCAGACCAGGCAGGTTGCTGCTGCAGCATTATGGATTGCAGACAGGCAGGTTGCTGCTGCTGCACACTATGGACTGCAGACCAGGCAGGTTGCTGCTGCAGCATTATGGACTGCAGACCAGGCAGGTTGCTGCACTATGGACTGCAGACCAGGCAGGTTGCTGATATGCAGCACTATTGACTGCAGACTGCAGCAGGTGCTGCTGCAGCACTATGGACTGCAGACCAGGCAGGTTGCTGCACTATGGACTGCAGACCAGGCAGGTTGCTGCAGCATATGGACTGCAGACCAGGCAGGTTGCTGCTGCAGCACTATGGACTGCAGACCAGGCAGGTTGCTCTGTGGAGAATTTCATTATGATGTTATCTTGCCAGGTTCCGAGGCTACATTTGTGATTCTATCACATCGTAGCTGATGACCAGGAATTCTGAAATTGATCTAAAAAAACAAAAAGACATAAGAGACGGCATTGCGCTGGGACAGCCAGGACAGTATGGAGAAGACAGCAGGTTGATGGAAGAACAGGTGATGAGATTTGGAAGGAGAGGACAGTTGATGAGAAGCGTTGTGGACATGGAAGGAAAATGGCAGCGTTAGGAAGGAAGGAGCTTGATGGAAGGAAGGCAAGCTTGATGCATGGAAGGAACGATGGAGGAAGAAGCATGTGATGGAAGGAAGGAAGGCAGCAGTTGATGGAAGGAAGGAAGGCAGCGTTGATGGAGAAGAGTGAGAAGGAAGGAAGGCAGCGTTTGATGGAAGGAAGAAGGCAGCGTTGATGGAAGGAAGGAGGTTGATGGGGAAGAGAGCGTTGATGGAAGGAAAGCGTGATGGAGGAGCAGCGTTGATGGAAGGAAGGAAGGCAGCGTTGATGGAAGAGAAGGCAGTTGATGGAAAGGAGCGTTGATGGAAGGAAGGACATGAGGAAGAAGCGCTTGATGGAAGGAAGGCAGCGTTGATGGAAGGAGGAAGGCAGCGTTGATGGAAGGAAGGAGGTGATGAGAGGAGAGTTGATGGAAGGAGGCAGCTGATGGAAGGAGCACGTTGATGGAAGGCTAACCTCACGCTTGATCAGCTGACGACAGTACAGGACCCAGGTTTCTGAACCATACAACAGGCAGGGCCGCCACAGGTCTGTGTGCTTGGGTTTTGTTGACAGGTGGGGGATTGGTTCTGCCATACATTCTTGGACAATATAGACAGCAACAACAAACACACCACACACACACAACACACAAACGACACAAACACAGACACACATTACACACACACATACTCACACATACACATACATAATAATACAAGACCAAACACAATACAAGACCCAACACACACAACACAACAACACACACAACAACACAACACACACAACACAACACACAACACAACACAACACACACACACACAAAAACAGACGCAGCGCACCCACACACACACATCGCACGCATACACGCAAGCACCCACGCACGCACGCACCCCACACACAGACACACATACACACAGACTCACACAAACACAGACGCACACACACACACAGACGCGCGCACACACACACAGACAGACGCACACACACACACATACACACACACAGTCTCTCTCTCTCACACACATACACACACACACAGACTAACATGAACACACAAACACACAAAGCACACACACAAAGGCACACACACACACAAAACACACACACACACAAAACAACACCAGTGACACATAAACACACACTAACATGAACACACAAACGCGCGCGCACACACACACATACACACAAGACACACACACAAACACAAACATGGTCACACAGACACATGGGGGGTGGGGGGGTGGGGGGTGGAATAGCCTAGTGGTCAGAACATTGGCTCGCAAATTCACGACCCAGGTTCGATTCCCGTTCAAGGGTTTTTTTCCCCTGGAGTTAACATTAGTGCTGACTCCACTCTCTCCAAAAGTCCTCCAGATGAGATTATAAACTGATGCTTGTGTGCCAACGCACACAGAACATCTTGCGCACACATTAAATCCTGTACCGCTTTTCATAAGAGTAGGCCGTTGTGTGCAGGTGGGAATAGATGACAATATTTACACAACTGCATACACATGGGGACTGGATGTAAAAAAGTACAGAGTGCTTATTCTATTATTTTGGATAGAAAAAGAATAATAAATGTAACAGAGTGCAGATATTTGATCTGCCGCGACTGTACAACTTCTTGGTGACGACAGCACTGGTCAGACAGTGGGAATGTGGCCTCTAAAGAGAGGTTGCATAAATACTACATTTTACCGCTATGGGCAAAGTGCATGCATCGGAGGGCTTTCGACCACCACCCCACAATACAGAACGTTGCACAATTCACAGGTGTGGATCTAACGTTAGATCCACGATGCTGCGATTGGCAATTCCATCACATGAGAGGTAATCTAATTACCACCCCGCCAAATTAAAAATCAATAAATAAAACACACACACACACATGGGACTGGATAGCCTGGTTGGTTAGAGCGATGTGCAATGCGCTCCTGTCCCAGGTTTGAATCCCATTTCAAAGAGATATCTGCTCCTGGAGTTAACATCAGTTCCAACTCAACTCCCCCAAAGTCCTTCTGATGAGACTATAAACCAAGGTCCCATGCACGAACACGCAGAGTACACCTTGCGCACATGTTAAAACCTGTTCCGATTTTCGATGAATACGCCACTGTGCCCCTGTGCGTGTGGAACGGACGACAAAAATTTACGAAACTGCATACACACGGAAACCAGATGTAAACAAGCACAGGAGCGTTTATTCCATTATCTCCAAATAAAAGAATCTCACACACACACACAACACACCACACACCAGCGCAGGAGACAGGCAGAAGTTTCAACTGACCCCAAATCACACACATATACCTTGCCACATGCTGTACTAGCCTGGTGGCACAGCAGTGACTTACAGTTACAGTGCAGGCAGTGTCATGGACTGTGACTGAGCTGCTCACTCTGCTGCTGTCTGTGTGTGTGTCTGTCTGTCCTCTGTCGTCCATCCTGCAAACACACCAACCCGAGTCACTGACATCTTCAGGGTGAAAAGGATAATCTTTATTTTATTATTTTTATTTTATTTTTTTAATTTTATACCACTTTATGTCACAACAGATTTATTGCATGAAATTCGGGCGCTCTCCCTGGGGAGAGGCGCGTCGCCACATATGCAGCGCCTACCCCTTGTTTTATTTTTTTTCTCAAGGATGGTGTCTAAACAGACACCTGTGTGCATGCTGGTTTTTTTTTTCTTAATTTTGTCATCTCTCCTACCGGCACACGATGGCCTGCTCTCCCGAAAGGCGGAATGGGGTTTTAAATGTGTGCGCAATATGTTCTGTGTGCTTGCACACACGGGCCTGGGTTTATAGTCTCATCCAAAGTCTGATGTCTTGATCAGGTGATGAAATACGTTTCTTTGTCTGTGAACAGAAGACTGTATTTGAGACTGAGTGTGTGACAAAAGGAAGGACGGTGGCAGGATGGTTAAGACGTTCGCATGCCAATATGTAAACCGCGAGTTTCTGGGTTCGTACCCAGCTCGCCCTTTCTTTCCAGTTTGACGAAAAAATCGAACTGAATGTCAAAGTCATTCGAATGAGACTGAGGTCCGTGTGCAAACGCATGCAGAACATCTTGTACACATGTTAAAATCCCGTTCCGCTTTTGGAAGAGCAGGCCATCATGTGCCGGTAGGAGTGGATGACAAAATTATATAAAAAAACCCAGCATGCACACAGGTGTCATGTTTAGACACCATCCCTGAGGGGGAAAAAAAATCATGGGTAGGCGCTGCACTTGTGGCCACGCAATCTCCCCGGGGAGAGAGAGCAGCCCGAATTTCACGCAGAGAAATCTGCTGTGACATAAAGTGGTATAAAATAAATCAATAAATCAATCAATAAATAAAAGGCAGTTGTTCAATACTTTATGTTTGTTGGTAATAACAGTTTTTTTCCTGAGAGAAATTCTTTATAAAAAGAATAAATAAACACACCAACCTGCGTCACTGACATCTTCAGGGTGAAAAGGATGGTCTGGTGTCTTGATCAGATGATGACAATGCGTTTCTTTGTCTGTGAACAGAAGACTGTATATGAGACCGAGTGTGTGACAAAAGGCAGTTGTTCAATACTTTGTTTGTCGGTAATAACAGTTTTTCCTGAGAGAGCGAGCAGAGAGAGACAGAGAGGAGAGAGAGAGAGAGAGAGAGTGAGAGAGAGAGAGAGAGAGAGAGATTTTTTTTTATTATTTTATTCTTTTATATCGAGGATAATGGAATAAGCACTCTTGTGCTTTTTTTACGTGCAGTCCCCATGTGTATGCAGTTTTGTAAATGTCATTTGTTCCCACGGGCACACAATGGCCTACTCTTACAAAAAGCGGAACAGGATTTAACATGTACCCAAGATGTTCTGCGTGTGTTCGCACATGGGGCCTCGGTTTGAAGTCTCATCCAAAAGACTTTTGGGGAGAGTGAGGTCAGCACTGATGTTAACTCCAGGAGAAAAATCTCCTCGACCGGAATCGAAATCGGGTCGCAAATTGCCAGCGCAATGTTCTCACCACTAGGCTATCCTGTTCCACTTTCCATAAGAGTAGGCCATTGTGTGCCGGTGGGAACAGATGACAAGATTTACACAACTGCATACATACGGGACTGGATGAAAAAAAGCACATGAGTGCTTATCCCATTATCCTCGAAATAAATAAAATAAAAACACACACACACACACACACACACACACACACACACACACACACACACACAGAAACAACAAATGGTGATGACAAACAAAAAAAGCAACAAAACAACTGACAGCACTGAAAGCCCCTTACCACCACCATCAATTAAGTCTGGCCAACCCTACAAATCCTAACACGGTAACAACTTGGTAAAGGGGAAGAAGAAACTTCAGCCAATATTCATCACTATAGGAAAAGAGCTGTTGCAATAGCAAACTCACTCTCTCACTCAATCCTCGTGGCCCTGCTGAGGGGGGCATAAGGCACAGACAGACAAGGGACCTCCAGGCAGTCCTATCTTGGGCGAGCCATCGCAACTCATTCCAGGTCTTTCCCATTATCTTCATTTCCTCCTCACAGTCCTTCTCCAGGTCCTGAGGGGTCGGCCTCTGTTTCGCTTCCCAGGTGGTGCCCAGGACTAGGCCTCAAGAGGGTGTCTGCCTTCCTTCATGCGCAATAGCAAACTACAAAGGAACAAATATCAAAGATTCTAAAGAAAAGGAAAGTACACACACACACATACACACACACACATGTACACACACACACATCCACACATGCATACACATATGTGTTTAAATACTGACAGTTTATATGATTTTGAACCTCAGTTGTGAATAGGTCTTGAAAATATACACAGACAGATCTGTCTTGAATCGGGCATGTGCGGGGCTGACATTTGTTATAACAGATTTAAAAGTAAAAAGATCTGTTTGTATTGGAAATTTTTTTTAATATTCACATCTGAAATGTTCGTAATTTTTATGACGCTAAATTATCTTTCAAATATTTCTTGTGCGATTTACAATGTCGTTTCCTGTGTTGATTCAAAATCAGTCTTACTTGCTCTAAACATTGGGACTCTAAAATGAGAAATTATGTTATTTTTTAAATCAAGTTTCTTGTGCATTCTTTGTTTCTAAAGGTACTGGGATAAATTTTTGCTGGGTGCCATCACATTGGGTGTTTACTGGAGCGAGTTGGCAGATTCTCTGGCAAAAACGCGGTGCTTCAGAATGTACAAGTGACATAGTGATTAAAAGTATAGGTCTACGTTTATCTCCATTTGAAATTATTTCAATTCTTGCAAACTCATTGTATTCAAAGTTTTTTAGACTTCACTTAAATCATTTGTGTTGCCCACGAAATGTAGAAATCATAATTCATAAAATACGTCTAAATGCTTGGAAAACTAACTATTCAAAAAATGTTTTCTGTATCTGTTCTGCTATTATATCAGCGCATCATATATTGTTGATTGCCCTGTGCTCATTGCCTCTAATAAAAGTAAAGGGATAGATCTAAGAGAAAAATATGGAAATATCCAAAGTTCTGTATGATTCTGAGTCGCATTTCCTAGTATCAGTTGCAGAAAGTATTTGCCAGTCACCAGTAGGACAGTTACTGTAAATGAAATTTTATAAACTTATCATCATCCACTACATTCTTCATCCTTTACCTTTCCCCTCATCCCCTTTTCAGTACATTCTTAATATGAATGTACCATTGTCTAAATCACCTTGTAGTGAATGGACATTAAACCAATGAGAAGAAGAAGAACTTACATATGTGTGCACATCAATTGCCTACACCACTCACACTTGCTCAGTCCCATTTCCCAAAGGACGTGAGAGAAGACGCAACAGAGATCTTTTTCCATGCTTCAGGATCCTGTGTGGCTAGTAGGTGTTGCAGGGGTTGGGCAGTCCAGTCTTTGATGTTGTCTACATCAGTACATGCTGTAAGGGAAAGAATATACTTTAGGTACAAGTTTAATTATAGAACAGAACTTTTAAAAAACAACAAACAAACAACTAATCTGCTTGATAAGAGAGAGAGAGTCAAATCTTTTTTTTTTTTCAAGTATAATGAATATGCACCATGTGCTTTTTTCACATCTAGTCCCCGCCCTAAGGTACACATTATAATAATAAATTAAATCCAATACAGATACATCATGATAGTAAAATCAGCCCCAAACCCACATATTCACGCAGAAAAACAAACAACAACAAAACTAAAGAAAAAAAAACAGCAACTAAAAAAAACAAACCCCAAAAACCCCCAACAAAAACCCAAAGGAGATTAAAAGCAGAAGCAGAAGTTTTTTTTTCATTATACCAGTATGCATGCATGATCACTCACACAAACAGAGAGAGAGAGAGAGAGAGAGAGAGAGAGAGAGAGAGAGAGAGAGAGAGAGAGAGAGAAGAAGAGAGAGAGAGAGAGAGAGCAGTATATAACTGTCATTAGTTTGAGGGGGGGGGGAGGTTGCACGAGTTCCTTTTAACAAATTTAGTGAGAAAACTTTTTTGACATTTTATTTTAAAATAAGAATAAAGTAACTTCAAATAGGATAAACTTGTCACAGCTAAATTCCAGGATTTTTTTTTTATTTAAAGGGAGACACTCGGCCAGTGCCCTTGAAGTGAAAAAAATGTGATTGTCTCCCTTCCTCCAGCCACCTTACAGAGATCAGTACAAACTCGATGAGATATATTAATTTTAGCTGCATTTTTATTTTTGTCTTCTGATCTGTATACAACTGCACCCCATCCAAATTCGATACCTTCCTATATGGGAGCTGGCACCTAATAAACAGGCCTAATCATTTAAAAATAATAAAAATCATCACAACTGTCCTCACCTACCTTAATTTTAACCAGTGAACAATGCAGACAGCAAATGGCTTATTTTTGATGGAGTGACAACGGAAAAATCCTTCGTAAAGCCACATTACAACTCTGACCCTACTCTGTTAATGTCACAGTTGTTTTTTGCATATGAATTGTTTTCCTTTTTATCAACAAACTCACATGTTGTTCGCCATCTTGTTTTTCTTTTCGCGGTAAGCCTAGCCTAAATGAAAAACAATGGTTGGTCATAACCGGCCAATCGGAAGCATTGACAGGAAACTTGGTGATTGTTAGGGTCCTAGGCTAATTTTAGCAATTATTCTGAGGTAACATGCACAGCAACAGGCAATAGGCTAGAGCAGACGTTCAAATGTGCGGAAATCTCGCAATGGTACAGCCTATAATCCACACGAAATGATATTTCTGCAAAGTGGAGATTGCAAACATCAACTGACAATTACACAGAATAAAATATCTGAAGATTCAAAGAAACACCTTTAATGAATCCCAGTCAAGTCAAAAACACTAATTATCCTATGACAGCAATTAGAATACTGACAGACATTGATAGAATCATAATCGTGACAGACAAGGTAGCTACATTTGATATAGGTCTTAACATTCCAAGATAGAAGCCGTATATAAATAAAATGTCATTAGTTGGGGGGGGGGGGGGGGGGGTTGCATGAGTTCCTTTTAACAAATTTAGTGAGAAAACTTTTTTTTGACATTTTATTTTAAAATAAAAATAAAGTAACTTCAAATAGGATAAACTTGTCAGAGCTAAATTCCAGGAATTTTTAATTTTTATTTCAAGGGAGACACTGGGCTCCAATCAAAATTCGATACCTTCCTATATGGGAGCTGGCACCTAATAAACAGGTAGGCCTATAACCATTTAAAAAAAAAATCATCACAACTGTCCTAACCTACCTTAATTTTAACCAGTGAAGGAATCAGAAAGCAAATCACTTATTTTTAATGGAGTTGTCCTACTCTATTAATGTCACAGTTGTTTTTCGCTCATGAATTATTTTCCATCTTAATCAACAAACTCACATGTTGTTCGCCATCTTGTTTCAAATTCTTTGTGCGTAGGCCTAGCCTAAATGAAAAACAATGGTTGGTCAGAACTGACCTATGGGAAGCATTGACAGAAAACGGTACTTGGTGTTTGTTAAAGGCTTAATTATTCTGATTACATGCACAGCAGCGGCGACAGGCAATAGGCTGGAGTAGGCTGGCACAGCACACATTCAAATGTGCCGGAATCTCGCAATGGTACAGCCTATAATCCACACCGAAATTATATTTCTGCAAAGTGGAGATTGGAAACATCAACTGACAATTACACAGAATAAAATATCTGAAGATTCAAATAAACACCTTTAAAATTAACCACCAGTCAAGCAAAAAAAAAAACAACAACAAAAAACAACACTAATTATCCTATCAACAGCAATTACAATACTGACAGGCCTATTGATACGAATCATAATGGCGAAAGACAAGGTAGCTACATTTCATATTGGTCTTAACATTCCAAGATAGGCCTAGCCCAACTTCAAATAAAAATCATCACACACACACACACACACACACACACACACACACACACACACACACACACACACACCCACGCGCGCGTGCACGCGCCCGTGCGGGAGCGGCTTGTATGCGTGTGTGCATGTATGTGTGTATGAGTGATTGTGTGCGAGCACACACACACACTGTGTGCGTGTATATGGTTCTGTAAATGTGTGTAGGCTACGTGTGGGTGAGGGCTCGTGCTCGGGGGGTGGGTGGTGGGGGGGAGGGGGTTGTTTCTGCATAGCCTGTAAATGTGGTTTCTTTGGAATCAAATCTGTATTGATGTTGTTATTATGGATTAGAACTGGAAGCTCGAGAAATTATGTATTAGATAAATTATACAATGACAATGATTGATATATATATATATAGTATATAGTAGATATAGTAATAGTAGTAGTAGTATAGTCTAGTAGTATAGTAGTGATAGTAGTAGTAGTAGTAGTAGTAGTGTAGTAGTAGTAGTAGTAGTATTAGTAGTAGTAGTAGGCTAGTAGTAGTAGTATAGTATAGTAGTATAGTATAGTAGTAGTAGTAGTAGTAGTAGTAGTAGTAGTATAGTTAGTATATAGTATAGTAGTAGTAGTAGTAGTAGTAGTAGTATAGTAGTAAGTAGTAGTAGTAGTAGTAGTAGTAGTAGTAAGTAGTAGTAGTAGTAGTAGTAGTAATGTAGTAGTAGTAGTAGGTAGTAGTAGTAGTAGTAGTAGTAGTAGTAGTAGTAGGCACCCATCAGTCTCGGAAGACTATGGAGTTGCGCTCTAGTCTTTAGAGGCAAAGCCTGGGTAAGTAAATATGGAGGGCAAGCTGTTACCCATGCAGCAGACACCCCCCCCCCCCTCCTCCACCCCCACCCCTTTCTTCATGCCACTGGAATGATCCATTGGAAAGGCAATGACCGATAGGAATGGTTCTAGTACCGTCGCGGGAGCCACCAGATTGTTGCCATATACAGCCCCGAGCCGTCCTGGGACTCCAGCTCCCCGATTTTTCCTCAGGGATGGTGTCTAAACACGACACCTGTGTGCATGCTTGGTTTGTTTTTAAAAAAATAATTTTGTAATCTGCTCCTACTACCGGCACACAGAAGCCAACGCACATGGGGCCTCGATTTCTAGTCTCATCGGAATAACTGACATTCAGTTCGATTTTTTCGTCAGACACCAGTTTAATAATAATAATAATAATAATAATAATAATAATAATAATAATAATAATAATAAATAATAATAATAATAATAATAATAATAATAGAAATGTCAGTATCACTGAATCTTATGAAGCATACAACTCAAAGGGCTTGTAGTATTCAAATCCTTCACAACAACAACAACAATAACAACCAGTAATGTAAGGGGAGGGGGAGCAGAGTGTTTGTTATAATATCAGTGCTGCCTGTCTGCACCATTCTTCTGCTGTTATCTCTGTGTGGTGTAAAATTCTGTGCAGCTGTGATTCATCAAAAGCCCTTTGGACTTTTAGAGACCTCTACAAGTTCTTCGACTCAAAATTTATATATATATATAAATTATAAAATAAATAAACCCCAGCATGCACACATGTGTCTGTTTAGACACCATCCCTGAGAAGAAGAAAAAAAGTAATGGGTAGGCGCTGCACTTGTGGCGAGGAGCTCTTTCCGGGAGAGCAGCCCGAATTTCACGTAGAGAAATCTGCTGTGACATAAAGTGGTATAAAAAAAAATAATAAAAAAAATAAAATAAAAACGACTCTAAAGGTAAAGGTCTCCCACAACCTAGGCAGTCGTAGGGGAGCGAGGCATCAGACCTCCGCTTCTCTAGGGGCCAGCATGTTGAGGGCAGCGCCCATCTCCTCTCCCTCACTGCTTACCCCTCCCTGACCCTAAAGAGGGATGGTACCCATTTACAGCTGGGGAACTGTACTGAAGCCAAGGTGTGCAAAAAATGGTCACCCATCCAACTGGTCGTCTAACCACGCTGGATGCTGCTTAACTTGACTTGGGGAAAGCCAGAGCTCTGACCACTTAGCTATCCCGCCTTACTGTTTCTATAGTCCTTTGGATGAGACTTTAAACCGAGGCCCCGTGTGCGAAGGCACGCAGAACATCTTGCGCACACGTTAATCCGTTCCGCTTTTCGTAAGAGTAGGCCATCGTGTGCCGGTGGAACAGATGACAATATTTACAAAACTGCATACACACGGGAGCGGATGAAAAAAAGCATATGATTGCTTTTTCTGTATCCTCGATATAAAAGAATAAATAAATAAATAAATAAATAGTCTTGCTGCTGTTTTTTTATATTCTATTTTATACCACTTTATGTCACAGCAGATTTCTCCGCGTGAAATTCTGGCTGCTCTCTCTCCCCGGTAGAGCATCGCCACAAGTGCAGCGCCACCCCATCACAAGGGATGGTGTAAACACCACATGTGTGTATGCTGGGTTTTTCTTTTTTTTTAAAATAATTTTGTCATCAGATCCTATCGGCACACAATGGCCTGCTATTCCCAAAGGCCAAATGGGGTTTTAAGTTCGTTGGTTAGATTTTTTACGTTTCACCCGGGTTTTAACGCGTGCGCAAGATGTTCTGCGTGCGTTCGCACACGGGGCCTCGGTTTATAGTCTCATCCGATGAGACTTCTGTCTCATTGTGGCTTTATATTCTTTCCTGGGTATGATATAGTGTGCTTTGTCTTCACCCTTTTTAATTCTTTTATACTTTCTCGACCTTCAAGCAAGTCTTTTCTTTGGTAGGCATTCCTGATCATACCACCTGGATTTCTGAGTAAAGTTCTGCTGTTGCCCCCAACCTTCCTAAACATACTCTGTGCAGCGTTATTTAGATGATCATTAAACATGTGCAGCCCTCTGTCAATCGATCATCTGAATTGTTTCGTTTATATGGTCATGGAAATCTGATGATGAAATAGATTTATAAAAATTTTCCTTCTCATCTTCATTCCAAATAAGTTTTCTACCTTGTTGTTGTTTTATATTGCATTGTTCTCTTTCTGTCTGAAGCACAAAAATGTGAGGGGGATGTGCCGATGATTCAGCTTTTGTACCAATGCATAGATCCTTCATACTTTCGCTAAACTGCAAGTTGACAACATACAAAAATCGAACTGAATGTCAAAGTCATTCGGACGAGACTATAAACCGAGGCCCGTGTGCGAACGCACGCGAACATCTTGCACACACGTTAAAACCCCGTTCCGCCTTTCGGAAGATCAGGCCATCGTGTGCCCCGTTAGGAGCCGATGGCAAAATTTAAAAAAAACAAAAAAACAACCAAAACCAGCATACACACAGGTGTCGTGTATAGACACCATCCCTGAGGGGAAAAAAAATAATGGGTAGGCGCTGCACTTGTGGCGACGCACTCTCCCAGGAGAGCAGCCCGAATTTCACGCAGAGAAATCTGCTGTGACATAAAGCGGTATGAAATAAAATAAGACAAGCAACAGGCTAGTCAAAATTTTCCGCTGAACTGCAAGTTGACAAGCAATAGTCAACAACACTGTCCCCTCCACACACAAACAGAGAAGATGGACTGACTGATGCTGTGGAAGAAATGGCAAAAGCAATCCCCCACTTCAGGCATCACAGGACACACACACTATCATCCTGGGGGGACCGGATAGCCTAGTGGTCAGAATACTGCTGGCAATTTGACGACCCAGGTTCGATTCCCGTGAGGAGATTTTTCTCCTGGAGTTATCATCAGTGCTGACTCCACTCTCCCCAAGGTCCTTGGATGAGACTAAAAACCCAGGCCTCGTGCTAACGCACGCAGAACATCTTGCGCACACGTTAAATCCTGTTCCCTTTTCGTAAAAGTAGGCCATCGTGTGCCAGTGGGAACAGATGACAATATTTAGACAACTGCATACACACGGGGACTGGATGTCAAAAAAGCACATAAGTGCTTATTCCATTATCTTCATATAAAAGAATAAATAAATAAATAAATAAATAAATAATAAAATCCCACATCCAGTGGAAACTGGAAGACATGGAAAAGGAACTTGTGGGGCAGGTGAGCCAACTGTATTATGACAGGTGTGACACTTTACAATGGGACGTGGATGCTATGAACGAACTGTATTATGACAGGTGTGACACTTTACAATGGGACGTAGATGCTATGAACAACTGTATATGACAGGTGTGACACTATACAATGGGACGTGGATGCTATGAACGAACTGTATATGACAGGTGGGACACTTTACAATGGGACGTGGATGCTATGAACAACTGTATTAAGACAAATGTGATACTTTACAATTGGGACGTGGATGCTAATGATGAACTCGTATTAGGGACAGGTGTGACACTTTACCAATGGGACGTGAGATGTATGATGGAAACGTATTATGACAGGGTTGTGACACTATACAATGGGACGTGGATGCTATGAACGAACTGTATTATGACAGGTGGGACACTTTACAATGGGACGTGGATGCTATGAACGACATTTGCTGCGAAATGAAGGAGGAGGAGGAGAACGCTGCTTCCCTACATGAAAAGATCCCACATCTGGAGGAAAGACTGGTGGAGTTAAAGTTAAAGTTAAAGTCTGTCCTGAGCCTAAGGCTCATCAGGCCGGTGCTTATCCCGGTTTCTGTGGCGTTAAGCGACTGAGAGTCATAGACTCCCCCCTGGATAGGACGCCAGTCTATCGCAGGGTTAACCCCCAACACAAGGTTGGTACCCCTTTTACACCTGGGTGGGGTGAGAAAATAGCCGTAAAGTGCCTTTTCCAAGGGCACAACGCCATAGTCGAAAGCTGGGATCGAACCCGCAACCTTTAGATTACCAGTCCAACGCCCTAACCACTAGACTACAGCGTGGCTAAGACTGGTGGAAGCTGCAGAAAATCAGGGCGGGTGGTAGAATCTCCTCTTCCTCAGCATTCCTCCTCCTGCAGTTTCCAGCAGTTGTGACATGATGTGATGATGATGATGATGATGATGATGAGATGATGATGATGATGATGATGATGATGATGATGATGATAATGATGATGATGAGATGATGATGATGATGATGATAATGATAATAAATGGAGGCTTATATATAGCGCGAATTCCAAAAACGATAGGCTCACGGCGCTGTACAATCAAATCAATTTAAATCGGTTAGCCGACATATGAACGTGAAAAATTTGACTGGCATAAACAAACAAAAACAACCATAAGAAAATACATGCGCATACAATACACAGCATATTACATGCCAGACAATAAAAGTAAAATAAAAGCAATATCATCAAAAAATGTACAGTGCAGTACAATGCATACACACACACACGCAGTCATGCACGCACACACGCACACACACACACACACACACACACACACACACACACACACACACACACACACACACACACACACACACACGCACGCACGCACGCACGCACGCACGCGCGCGCTCAAAAACACACACATACACAAAACACACAACACGGAATAACAAAGAAAACGGCACATTCACGGATTTACCCTATAGCCTACGTACTCATATTAACAAAAAAAAAAAAGATGAAGTAAAATAGAAATGAAGAACCTTATCATATCCCAAAACAGCAAAAGACCAGCACTACTAGAGTCAGAGATGAGTCAATAAAATGGAAATCAATTTTGATCAGTGGTCAGGGACAAGAATCGGATAAAAAAAAAAAGGTGTGTTTTGAGCAACCTTTTAAAGGAGGAAATAAGTTATCTATATGTACATATAAGTACACAGGTACAATAAGTACACAATATAAGCACATAATTAGAACCGATTTAAAGATAGCAGAAAACGTGGTTCATAGAAGGTGCGTATAGCGGTGGGTAAGGCAATTTGGGTCAAATTTCAGTCCAAAAACAACCACACAGAACTGGTCCTGAACACTGCAAGAAAACTCTAACTGGCAACTGTATAATTTATTATGTCAAAAAAGGACTTTCCTCCCCAAGTAAGAAGCTGGAGAAACAACCTGCAGCCTCTTCTCCGCAGGTGCCCGGGCTGACAGTATTTTTTTTTTTTTTGTATTTTGTACCACTTTATGTCACAGCAGATTTCTCTAGTGAAATTCGGGCTGCTCTCCCCGGGGAGAGCACGACGCCACAAGTGCAGCGCCTACCCATTTTTTTTTCTTTTTCCTGCATACAACTGTATTTCTTTACCTATCAGCGTGGCTTTTTTCTACAGAATTTTGCCAGGGTCAACCCCCTTGTTGCCGTGGGTTCTTTTACATGCGCTAAATAGCGATGTGTAACACACGGGACCTCGGTTTATCGTCTCATCCGAAAGACTACCGCCCAGACCACCACTCAGGGTCTAATGGATGGGGGGAAAAGTTTTGGGCCCAAACGGGGTACGAACCACCGCACACACTCCGGCCCGGACTTTTTGCTTTCTAGGCAAGGCGTGTTACCACCTAGGCCACCGAAGGCTTTCTACAGTTTGGACAAAGTGGTGTGTGAAGACAGTCTGTACATTCAACACTCACAGTCAGTCTATCAACAACATCAGGTAAAGGTAAAGGTGTCCCATAACCTGTGTGGTCGTAGCAGGGGAGCGAGGCATCAGAGACCTCAGCTTCTCTAGGGGCCAGCATATTGAGGGAGAGCGGCGCCCATCTCCTCTCCCTCGCTGTTTAACCTTCCCTGACCCTAAAGAGGGCAGGTACCCATTTCCAGATGGGTGAACTGGGGGAACTGTACTGAAACCAAGGCAGCGCAAATGGTCACCCATCCAATTGGTAACCACGCTTGACGCTGCTTAACCTTGGCCGGGGGAAAAAAGCCAGCGCTCTGACCACTGAGCTATCCCGTGGAACAACACACAAGGAAGAAACGGCAGTTTGGGTCTGCAACCACGCTAGCTGGGGAAAGAAGTCCGCAAGCAACCAGAAGAGAAAGGACCCTTATTTCATTTGTTTATTTATTTATTTATTTATTTATTTATTTATTTATTTATTTATTCTTTTATATCGAGGATAATGGAATGAGCATTAATATGCTTCTTTCATCCAGTCCCCGTGTGCATGTAATTGCGTAAATATTGTCATCTGTTCCTACCGGCACACAATGGCCTACTCTTACGAAAAGCGGAACAGGATTTAACGTGTGCATAGCAAGATGTTCTGCGTGCGTTCGCACACGGGGCCTCGGTTTACAGTCTCATCCCAAAGACTTTTGGGGAGAGTGGAGTCAGCACTGATGTTAACTCCAAATCCCCTCGACGGGGAATCGAACTCGGGTGGTCAAATTGCTATCAGTAGGCTATCTGCAGGCACACTCCAGCCCAACCAGCGGGCCTATGCAGGAGTCAAACTCAGCGGTTCCTCCCATGTGGCCGCTAACGGACATCGCCAAACACACGGGTTTGGCAGAGGGAGAACGTCACCATCTACATTCTAATTTTTTTTTCATTTCTGGTTGTTTATGTTTGGCATTTCATTTGTTTGTTTTATTTTGCATATATATCCAGCTTAGGTAATAGTTTTCTCTTGTTTTTGTTCTCTCTCTCTCTCTCTCTCTCTCTCTCTCTCTCTCTCTCTCTCTCTCTCTCTCTCTCTCTCTCTCTCTCTCTCTCTCTCTCTCTCTCTCTCTGGGACGGGATAGCCTAGTGGTCAGAACATTGCGCTGGCAATTTGACCATCCGGTTTTGATTCCGTTGAGATTTTTTCCTGGAGTTAACATCAGTGCTGACTCCACTCTCCCCAAAAGTCTTTAGGATGAGACTTTAAACCGAGGCCCCGTGTGCGAACACACGCAGAACATCTTGCCCACAGGTTAAATCGTGTTCCGCTTTTCGTAAGAGTAGGCCATCGTGTGCCGGTGGGAACATGACATTTACAAAAATGCATACACACGGGGACTGGATGTAAAAAAGCACATAAGTGCTTATTCCATTATCCTCGATATAAAAGAACAAACTAACTAAATCTCTCTCTCTCTCTCTCTCTCTCTCTCTCTCTCTCTCTCTCTCTCTCTCTCTCTCTCTCTCTCTCTCTCTCTCTCTCTCTCTCTCTCTCTCTCTCTCTCTCTGTAAGTTTACTTGAAGTTATTGGTTTTGATTAATGATAGTCCCTGCTCAGACCAAGGGCCAGATGAAAAAAAGTATTTTTTTTCCTCCCCCAGGTAAACCAATGGTCAGATTTGGGGTATGCCAACCCTCCCCCCAAAAAAAACAACAACAAAAAAAAAAAAAAACAAAAAACAAAAACAAAAAAACCCAACCCAAACTCGAAACAAAACATAACAAAACCCAACCAACAAAAAACTCTAGCAGAGCAGTGATATTTATTATTTATTTATTATTCTTTTCTATCGAAGATAATGTAATAAGCACTCATGTGCTTTTGCTTTTGTCTTTTTACATCCAATCTCTGTGTGTATGCAGTTTTGTAAATGTCATCTGTTCCCACCGGCACACGATGGCCGGCTCTTACGAAAAGCGGAACAGGCCAGGATTTAACGTGTGCGAAAGATGTTCTGTGTGCGTTCGCACATGGGGCCTCGGTTTTTACTCTCATCCGAGAGACTTTTGGGGGGAGCTGAGTCAGCACTGATGTTAACTCCAGAGGAAAAATTCCCTCGACCAGGAATCAACCCGATTCTACGCTGAGATAGCTGTCCGCGCTGAAAGCGACCACGCTGGCAGCTGGCCTGTCAGAGGCATGGACGCGTGGAAAGCCGCACTACATACACTGATGACTGTTGTAACTACTGTTTTAAAACACCTGTTTACTCTAAATTAGGCCTACACTAAATTTTGGACACAAATTCACAAAAAGTCAAAAACATTTTTAATTCACGACATAGAAATTAATCGAAACTGTCAATAATGTTATTTATGAATAAAAGGAGAAGGTGTAAATGAATACTAGAGAATATCTGGTAAATTGATCTCTCTCGGACCTTCAGTACCGTGCTTAACCACAATTCATTGTTTGATGTACCAGACTCTTTATAAACAAGTTAATAACAGGCTATTGAGTAGCCTAGTTGAGTAAATCAGTCATGTAGGAGAGAGAGAGAGAGAGAGAGAGAGAGAGAGAGAGAGAGAGAGAGAGAGAGAGAGAGAGGAGAGAGAGAGAGAGAGAGAGAGAGAGAGAGAGAGAGAGAGAGAGAGAGGAGAGAGAGAGAGAGAGAGATATTTATTCTTTTATATCGAGGATAACAGAATAAGCAATCATGTGCTTTTTTTCATCCGGTCCCCGTGTGTATGCAGTTTTTTGTAAATATTGTCATCTGTTCCCACCGGCACACGATGGCCAGCTCTTACGAAAAACGGAACAGGATTTAACGTGTGCGCAAGATGTTCTGCGTGCGTTCGCACACAGGGCCTCGGTTTAAAGTCCCATCGGAAGGACTTTTGGGGAGAGTGGAGTCAGCACTGATGTTAACTCCAGATAGATAGATAGATAGATAGATAGAGAGAGAGAGAGAGAGAGAGAGAGAGAGAGAGAGAGAGAGAGAGAGAGAGAGAGAGAGAGGAGAGAGAGAGAGAGAGAGAGAGAGAGAGAGAGAGAATTTATTTTTATTTTATTTATTTATTCTTTTATATCGAGGATAACAGAATAAGCAATCATGTGCTTTTTTTCATCCGGTCCCCGTGTGTATGCAGTTTTGTAAATATTGTCATCTGTTCCCACCGGCACACGATGGCCTACTCTTACGAAAAGCGGAACAGGATTTTAACGTGTGCGCAAGATGTTCTGCGTGCGTTCGCACACGGGGCCTCGGTTTAAAGTCTCATCGGAAGGACTTTTTGGGGAGAGTGGAGTCAGCATTGAGAGAGAGAAGAGAGAGAGAGAGAGAGAGAGAGAGAGAGAGAGAGAGAGAGAGAGAGAGAGAGAGAGAGAGAGAGAGAGAGAGAGAGAGAGAGAGAGAGAGAGAGAGAGAGAGACAGAGAGAGACAGAGAGAGACAGAGAGAGACAGAGAGAGACAGAGAGAGAGACAGAGAGAGAGACAGAGAGACAGAGAGACAGAGAGAGAGGCAAAGGCAAAGGCAAAATTCTTTTATTCGAGGATAATAGATAAGCACTCATGTGCTTTTTTACATCCAGTCCCCGCCCTTTTCAGGGATAACATCAAGATAAAAAGATAGCCTGAACTAAACAAGAACAATTATAATGATCCAATTACCAAGAGCAAAAAAACTTACCAAGTATCAAACAACAGGTAAGAAATAGACAGAGATACAACATTAAGGTAATGTTATAAAAAAAAAGGCACTCATTCAGAAACGAAAATAAGAAGTAAGAATCAATGATGATTTTGATTTGACTTAAAAGAACAAAACAAAAAACAAACAAACACAAAAAACAAACAAAAAACAAACAAACAAAAAACCAACACAAACAAAACAAAACGAAACAAAACAAAAAAGGCGCAATAATTAAAGATCAAACATGAGAATATGATGAGGTTAGATGACTGAAAACATCAATCCACCATAATCTATCATCAAAATAAGTCCCATAAAACATAAGATTTTGATAAAAGGTGGGAAAGAACAACAACAGGTAAGAAATAAGACAGAGATACAATATTAAGGTAATGTTATAAAAAAGGAACTCATTCAGAAACGAAAATATGAAGTAAGTATCAATGAAGATTTTGATTTGAATACAAAAAAAAAAACAAAAAAAGCCCAATCAAAGCCAAAAAAAAAAAAAAAAAAAAGGCGCAATAATTGAAGAGCAAACATGAGAAATATGATGAGATTAAATGACTGAAGACAATCCACTACCATCTATCATCAAAATAAGTCCCATAAAACATAAGTTTTTGGACAAAAAAGCCCCAACACACACACACACACACACACACACACACACACACACACACACACGCGCGCGCGCGCGCGCGCGCGCACGCACGCACGCGCGCACACACACACACACACACACATCTCACTTAGTCTTATGATTGAGGTCATAAGGTCATCATAATCAGAGAGAAGTGAGGAGGGAGAGGGCAGATAGTTTGAGAGGGGAGAAGTGTGGTTTGTTATTTTTGATGCATCAAGTGGATTAGAAGGTGATTTTTGAAGGTTGTTAATGATTGATGCTGTTTAATTGAGTCAGGGAGGGAGTTCCATAGCGTATGGCCTGAGTATAGTAAGCTAGTTTTGAACAAGTCTATTCTTGGGATTGGGACACTTGGCTTTACCGTATTTCTGGAAGGATTCATTGGGAATTTGTCTTTTAAGGATGTGGGGACATTTTCTGTCAGTATCTTAAACATCATGATGCCTTTGTTATATTTTAGTCTTTGGTGTAGGGGAAGGATATTTAACTGAGTATAATCCCCTTCTAGCAAGGTTGTTTTCTTCAGAAGGACCAGTTTGAGACCACGTTTATACAGACAAAGTAACGGTTTCATGATATTTGCACTGGCAGAATCCCACAGGGTTGCAGCATAGTCTATCGAGGATTGTATATAAGCTTGAAAAAATAGTTTCCTTGAATGGAAATCGAGAAAGTGTTTAATTTAAATCAACTGGTAGACTTTTTTGGACAAGTATTTGCATAGATGAGATATGTGGTAGAACCAGCTGAGATTTTCATCAATTGTCACTCCTAGAACTTTGTGGTGAGAGGTTTGTTCAATTGCTTCCTTTTTTATGTGAATTGGAAATAGTTTATGTGGTAAATTTTGTCGCTTTTGTCTGGTGGTGATAAGCATGCATTTTGTTTTTTGGGGGTGGATAGATATGTGGTTCAGTTCAGTCCATTTGACAAGGTCGTCAGTGCTTTTTTGTAGTAAGGCTGTAAGATAGTCAATGTCATTATGGCTCGTATGTATGGTTGTGTCATCTGCAAATAGTTCACATTTGGCATTAATATGTAGAGGAAGGTCATTTGTGTATAATGAAAAGAGAATAGGGCCCAATATGGATCCCTGTGGTACTCCATAATGAATGGGCTTTAGTTTGGATGTTGATGTAGTTATTGAGACACACTGGTGCCTATTTGTAAGATATGAAACGAGTAGTCCTAGGGTTTTTGTAGAAATGTTATACAGGTTTAGCTTTTTAAGGAGAAGTTTGTGGTCAATTGTATCAAATGCTTTTTTGAAATCAACAAATAATACTCCACAAAATTTATTGTCATTGATGTTTGATAGCCAATTATCTACAAGACTGGTTAGTGCTGTATGACACGAGTGCTTTATTCTAAATCCAGACTGATTAGGATGAAGTAAGTTGTTGATTTCTGCATGACGGGCAAAGTGTTTATTCATATGTTTTTCCAGTGGTTTTGAAAGGACCAGTATAATGGAGATGGGCCTATAGTTTGAAGGATCAGAAGTATCGCCAGACTTGTAGATGGGGATTACTTTAGAACATTTGAAGGCATTGGGGAAATAGTTCTTATCAAGGCAAAGGTTATATATATATATATATATATGTTAGGGTGTCTGTGATAACTGGAGCTGATAATTTTAATATACTGCTGTCTATTCCATCAAGACCACGCGTTCTTGATTATTTGAGGTGAGTCAGATAGTTGTAGACCTCTGAGACAGACATGAAAGGTATGTGAAGTTTTGAAGGAATATGCTTTTCTTGGCAGTATTGTTTTAATTCATTAAGATCACTGGACTCTGAGTTATCATTGCTAATTATGTTGGGAGAAACATTGATGAAGTGGTTGTTAAGCTTTTCAGGGGAGATGTCTTTGATTACATTTGATTTAGGAGTTGATTGATTGTTTGTTATTTGATTTATTGCTCGCCATACAGTCTTTGAATTTTGTTTGGAAGATAGTAGGTCTTGAAAATATTTCTTTTTTTCACGCCGTTTTTGTGAGATTATGGCGTTTCTTAATTTTTTTGACTCATCATAATATTTGTGTTCTTTTAGAAGGTCTCTAAGATAACATGCTTCCTCTAGTTCCTTTGTGAGCCAAGGCGGTTTGGGGTTGTGTTTGATCCTAATGGTTTTAAATGGAGAATGTTTGTTATAGATTTCAGTGAACGTTTTTATCTAAAACTCAATGGCTAAGTCTGGATCAGTAATATTGAAGGTTTCTGAGAGTGTGGAGTTGCATAAGTCTATGAGAAAAAGCTGTTCATTAAACTTTGCAAAGGAACGATAGGTTATAGTTTTATGGCCAGGTTTGGGAATTTTTGTTCCTTTTTTGACCATGTGGCACAGACTGGGTAGTGATTGCTGCAGTTGTAGACAGGGACACAAGTTTCTATGATGTTTTCTGGGTTTGATACATAGATGTGGTCAATTAATGTGTTTGAATTTGATGTGACTCTTGTGGGAGATTTAACTAATTGGTGGAGATTGAGTGAATTCATAACTTGGGTCCATTGATTATGTACTTTTGTTAGGTCTATATTGAAATCGCCCAGTAAGATTATTTCCCGAGATTCAAATAGGACTTCGTTTATCATGGAGTCAAATTTGTCTATCCAATTTGTTCTTTCACTTGGATTCCTGTAACAGAACCCCATCATAACAGGCCGTGTACCTTTCATGGAAACTTTGATCCAGATAGATTCTATTTCATGACGTTCTAGAACGGGCAGATGTTTTAACGTTAGAGAATCGGTAATATAGATTAATATACCTGTTTCTTTTGGCTTTTGTGGATCTTTCGCAGGATTTTATTACCTGGAATGTGTATGTCAGCATTGGTTATATGTTCAGTGAGTCTTGACTCAGAAAGCCCTAGTATGTGGAATGGTTTGCCTTGATTTGTGATGAGTGTTGATATATCTTCCATTTTGTTAATTGCATGGTTAATGTTTAGGTGGCAAATTCGTAAGCCATTCTTGGAGGGCCAGGTATTGTGTCTTGGATGCATCTATTACAGGTAGTTTGGTAAGCAGTTATTAATGAGTTCAAAGATTGGTGAAGAGAGATTATTAATATGGGAGGAATGTTAGCACTTGATTGGGGATGGAATGAATTAAGAAGGATTAAAATCAAAATCAAAATCCCTCTACATATGACACACAATGGTATAATCAAGATCAAATCACATCACACTACATATAACACACAGTGGTTTAAAAAAAAAAAAACTCGATCAAATTAAGTGTAGGCCTACTTCAGAAAAAGTCAAGTAGACCTAAAACAGCAACCTGGTGTTCAGGTGGTGTGGTTCAGATAATTATAGAAAAGGGACAGGTTTTGAAAAAACAAAATGAAAAACAATAACAGAAAACATAAAATAAGATAAGGCAGAACAAAACAATTAACTCTGGACAATCAAGGCAATACTATGCCAATCAACGTTTATAAGCAATAACAATACAACAAGAGTGAAAATAATATGGAATATATCCTTATGCACAATCAGCACAGTTCCTGAGAAACAAAATGTTGATGCACAATCCAGAGGATTCAGTCACAGTATTGTAAGTATAGAAGTCTGGTCTGGGAAGGACCAGTCACAGTTTGTTACACAATACTATGCCATTCAACATCTATAGATGATAACAACACAGCAAAGTGAAAATAATAAGAAGCATATCATGATGCACAATCAGCACTGTTTCTGAGAAATAATATGTTGATGCACAATCAGCAATCCAGAAGATTCAGTCACTGTCTTGTCACACCACAACAGTGAAGTAATAAAAAGCATATGATGATATGGTGATGCACAATCAGCACAGTTTCTGAGAAACAAAATGTTGTTGCACAATCAGCAACATCCAGAATTCAGTCACAGTCTTTTTGGTATAGAAATCTGATCTGGAAATGATCAGTCACAGTTTGCTGCACAATAGGAGCACTGGTTGGGTGGACGAACCTTGAGCTAAAAAACAAACTAGCTGGTATATATAAGTTTCAGTCTGTGGCGAGTTGATAGTTCAAGACCATGGGCTGCAGAGCACAAGTGTCAGTCTTCATAATCTTGTCTCATTACACACACACTTATATATACTTGTACACATCACACATATGCATATCTATGTACACACACACACACACACACACACACACACACACACACACACACACACACACACTCACACACACACACACACACACACACACACACACACACACACACACACACACACACACACACACACACACAATCATGCACTAACTCACATGCCTATACACATATTTTGGAGGAGCATGACTTATCACACCAGAGTTTCAATGGTGTACACTGTGTTGTACTGGCGATAAGGTTCTCTTGTCTTGAGAGCTGGAGCTGGGTAAGGTCTGGTGGTGAGCATTGCTGGGTAGGGTGGGGACAGGAGGTGGGGTGAACGCTGGGTCGACACTGATTGTAGTTGTTGGAGGGTCTGTCTGTTGGCCCAGACATTGTCGTTCTGGGGTTGGGGTTGGGTGGTGGGACGGTGTCCAGTCATCTGTGGTAAATAAGGGTATCTGGGGACACTGGAATGTCGTTGGTACTCTTTATGTAGTAGTGCTGAGGGTTGGGTCTTCTGTTCGTCAGTAGGTCGTGTAGTGGGTGTTGTCAGGAGTGGCTGTTGTTTATGTCTGGGGTCGGCATATTTCAGGCTGTATGCTAACCTGTCTGAACCTTTGGAGCTGGGATGAAATGGGTCAGAATAAAGATCTTTGCGTGGGGCCCCACTGGAGGTTCTAAATATATTAGTGTGGTCTGCAAATGGGATGTTTTCTGCAGCACACACTTTAGCTAATGAGATATTGGAAATATTGACCGTTTTCTTTAAGGGGTGCTGTCCCATTGGGGGGATAATGGATGATGCCAGCAGCCTGGCTCGGGGGAATACATGTTTGATGTTTCTTATGAGCTGAGTCCATTTACTTTCAGTGATGGCTGTATATTTGCAGAGAGAGAGAGAGAGAGAGAGAGAGACAGAGAGAGAGAGAGAGGAGAGAGAGAGAGAGAGAGAGAGAGAGAGAGAGAGAGAGAGAGGAGAGAGGAGAGAGAGAGAGAGAGAGAGAGATTTATTTATTTATTTATTCTTTTATATCGAGGATAACAGAATAAGCAATTATGTGCTTTTTTTCATCTGGTCCCCGTGTGTATGCAGTTTTTGTAAATATTGTCATCTGTTCCCACCGGCGGAACAGGATTTAACGTGTGCGCAAGATGTTCTGCATGCGTTCGCACACGGGGCCTCGGTTTAAAGGACTTTTTGAGAGAATGGAGTCAGCACTGAGAGAGAGAGAGAGAAAAGAGAGAGAGAGAGAGAGAGAGAGAGAGAGAGAGAGAGAGAGAGAGAGAGAGAGAGAGAGAGAGAGAGAGAGAGAGAGAGAGAGAGAGAGAGAGAGAGAGAGAGAGAGAGAGATTTTTGATTTGATTGATTTTGATTTGATTTATTTTTTTAATCGAGGATAATGGAATAAGCACTCTTGTGCTTTTTTTCATCCAGTCCTCGTGTGTATGCATTTTTGTAAATGTCATCTGTTTCCACGGCACACGATGGCCTACTCTTACGAAAAATGGAACAGGATTCAACGTGTGCGCAAGGTGTTGTGTGTGCGTTCGCACACGGGGCCTCGGTTAAAAGTCTCATCCGAAGGACTTTTGGGGAGAGTGGAGTCAGCACTGATGTTAACTCCAGGAGAAAAATCTCCTCCACCGGACTCGAACCTGGGTTGTCAAATTGCCAGCGCAATGTTCTGACCACTGGGCTATCCGTCCCCCCAAAAGAGAGAGAAGAGGAGAGAGAGAGAGAGAGAGAAGAGGAGAGAGAGAGAGAGAGAGAGAGAGAGAGAGAGGAGAGAGAGAGAGAGAGAGAGAGAGAGAGAGAGAACACTGAACACTGAACACTGAACACTGACATTTTTTAATGTATATCGGCCTTAGGCCACAATACAAAAGAGTGGTGGGCATAGAGTGTGTGCATATGACATAGGTGTTATAAACATATTACTATCAACGTATTTGTATATGAAATAATGTATGAGTAATAATAAAGCAAGAACGTTATATAACCCATTTCTTAACCGTTAATCAGGAACAATTCACACATATCGTAAACGACACTGTTTTAGATGTATTATTCATCAATACAATTATCAATTTCTAGAAAGTTATCCTATTTCTTCTATTGGTTGCATGAAAGATAAAACGTGATAAATTGTATCTATCAGTAGGTACAGTGGCTTTGAGAAGTACATAGAAAGGAAGTCTTTTGGAATCTTTAAGAAACTTATTTCTTAAGTCTTCATAAATAGGGCAATTTAGTATAAAGTGTTCTT
>CM060348.1:197045-214722 GCA_030674155.1 Stramonita haemastoma | reverse complement strand
CCCATCCTGTCATCATCACCATCATCATTATCATCGTCATCGTTATCGTCATCGTCGTCGTCTTCGTCGTCGTCCTCCTCCTCCTCCTCCTCCTCCTCCTCCTCTTCCTCCTCCTCCTCCTCCTCCTCCTCCTCCTCCTCCTCATCATCATCATCATCACCATCATCACCATCACCATCACCATCATCATCATCAACATCATCACTATCACCATCACCATCACCATCATCATCATCATCATCATCATCATCATCAGGATAAACAGCACGTGCATTTTGTTCCCTGTCAAATGACACAGAGGTCACCCACAACTCTACAGAGGTGTGAGCACAGGTCAGTTTATTGTGAGAGGTTTGTGTGTGGTCCACTGTCAGTTTCTTGGTGAATGCTGTGACAGCAAGATGGAGAAGGTATATTTTGCTGTTTTGTTCTCTGTCTGTCTGCATCTCTTTATCGTCTCTGTTTTCTCCTTCTTATATCTCTTTATCGTCTCTGTTTTCTCCTTCTTATATCTCTTTATCGTCTCTGTTTTCTCCTTCTTATATTTCTTTTTTGTCTCTGTTTTCTCTGTCTCCTACATCTATCTCTTTATTGTCTTTGTTTCCTATGTCTTCTATCTCTATCTCTTTATTATCTCTGTTTTCTCCTTCTTATATTTCTTTATTGTCTCTGTTTCCTCTGTCTTCTACCTCTATCTCTTTAACGTCTCTGTTTTCTCCTTCTTATATACTCTTTATTGTCTCTGTTTTCTCTGTCTCCTACATCTATCTCTTTATCGTCTCTGTTTTCTCTGACTCCTTCCTCTCTCTCTCTTTATCATCTTCGTTTACTCTGTCTTCTACCTCTATCTCTTTATCATCTCTGTTTTCACTGTCTCTTCCCTCTCTCTTTATCCTTTCTGTATTCTACCACTATCTCTTTATCGTCTCTGTCTCCTACCTCTATCTCTTTATTGTCTGTGTTTTCTCTATCTCCTTCCTCTATTTCTCTTTATTATCTCTGTTTTCACTGTCTTCTACCTCTATCTCTTTATCGTCTCTGTTTTCACTGTCTTCTACCTCTATCTCTTTATCGTCTCTGTTTTCTTTGTCTCCTACCTCTATCTTATCTCTGTTTTCTCTGTCTCCTGCCTCTATATCTTTTTTCGTTATTATCTCTTGTTCTCTTCCATGCACATACATAGAGATGATAAACTCAAGGTGAAAAGTTAAAAGACTTTTTTTTCTCCCCATGCTAAAGTATCGCAATGCATTATATTGTTTTGTTTTCCCTTGTATCATATTGTATTATATTGTCTTGCATCATAGTGTTTTGCATTGTGGATATGCTATCTTACCAGTGAGTTTACAATGTGACGAGTAAAATGCAAAACTGCACTAGCAGCCTATATCTTAAATTCCATTGCAGAGGGCTGAAAATATGTTGTATCTAGTTAGAGATGTACATATGTTCAAATCTGTCTTTTTAAAATTTGTAATATTAGGCGGATATGTACTTTTGTGTTGATATTTGTGACGCTCCACCAGAAATGAGTTGCTTAGCACATAATCCACTTTTCCGCTAGGAGCAAGGTGAGACTGAGGTGGTCGATTTTGAGATTTTGATTGATTATAAAACTATAGCACTTATTATATCTTGTAGTGAAATAGCAAGGCATAATTCTGTTTCCTTTTTTTCTTAAACATGCTTTGCAAATAGGGAAGCCCTCATTCTGACCACCTATCAGGATGCTAAACTAGTCAATTTCTCATTTTGACATTTCCTGCAGTCTATCATTTCAATTTGTAATAACTTTTGATAGAATCAATAGCATGCCAATAACCAAAAATTGACATCTGGTGCAATGCGACTCCTTATGTGGTCGAGCGTCACATTCATATTGTGTGGATTAAATGCTCATCTAATGATGAGAAAAAAAGTGTATGAAGGATACACTATGATTTGTTCATTAACCGTTTCTCTGATACCTTTTATCTGTTTTGCAGGAGACTCCAGCTGACCAAGACTTTCCCTTCACAAATCCAGGTATACTCAGCACAGAAGAAAGAGAACTGCGGTTTTCTTTAGCACTGGAGTTAATTGCAGAGTATGGCCAATCCACTAGAGATGAACATGTTCCCTACCTGCCTGAGACATGGGGTCACAGTGAAATGATACCTGGACACTATGACGTCACTCAGCATAGTGATACTGCCACAGGATACCAGCACAATGCAGACAGTGACAGTGGATCCCTGCACAATACCACTTCCATCAACTGTGACCACACTGGATATATACACACAACCGCTGGACAGGTAAGTGATTGAACTCAGTGAATGATTGTGTGGTAGAAACTATTTCCAGTTTGAATTTCTTAAGAACCTTCAGCTGTTTTGTTTTAATGTGGTCTGTAATCAACATAAAAGAAAAAATGATTTACCAGCTGCAATTTTGGAGTTGTTAACACCTTGGGCTACGGACTAGAAAGTCATGGGTTTGGATCCAATTACAGGCATATCTATTTTTGGTCAATCATCAATCATTGTGCAATGCATGAACATTGTCTCTGATATCAGTGGCTCCAGCTGCTCTGATCTCATGGTGACCTCAGGTTTTTTCCCCTAACACCACTGTGCCTGCAGTGAGTTTGTGCTAAAGCTAAAGAACTGTCACACTTGTCAATTGAGTACTCAGTAGACTGTGCACTGCATGTCTTTGCCGAGAAAAGTTATCATTGAACTTTACCAAAATAAACCAAAAGGCGTGCAGGGTCTATCTGGCTGGTGGTTGACATAAATGGGCACCCTGTAAAATTCTGACCCTGAAGATGAGAGAAAAACAATCTGTGAATAGCTAATTGGACACTTTCAAAAAGACAGATTTGGCAACGTGTATAGGAACATCTGAAAAAAATGAGGCTGCAAATCAATTCTAAAAACAAAAAAAGAAGTTCTTCTGTCTATTTTTCTTTCTCTCTCTCTTTCCTTCTTTCTTTTTTTCTTCTTCTTTCTTTCTTTCTTTCTTTCTTTCTTTCTTTCTTTCTTTCTTTCTGTCCTTTTTTCTTTCTTTCTTCTTTCTTTCTTTCTTTTGTTCTTTCGTTCTTTCTTTATTCTTTTATTTATTCAAATAATTATTTATGTTATTTATTTATGTTATTTATTGATTTATTGATTGATTGGTTTATTTATTTGTTTACTTATTTATTCATTTATCTTTATTTCTTTTAATTCGAAGATAATAAAATAAACACTTATGAGCTTTGTTATTTCCAGTCTCCATGTGTATGCAGCATTGGAAATATTATCATCCATTCCCATAGGTATACAGTGGCCAAATCTTCCATAAAAAGGAGCAGTTTTGATGTGTGCGCAAGTTGTTCTGCATGCAACCACACATCATTCATTGTTTATATTCTCATCTGAAGGACTTTTGTTTCAAATTATGTGGCCACATTTGCTCTGGTCTTATGGTACCTCACTTTTGGTTTCACACACACTTCTGTGTCTGTGAAGATTTGTATAAAAGCCTTCAAACATGGGGGATGAGGGGAGAAGATCACTGGAGGGGTGTTGTAGTCAGCACCCCAGGTTGGCATTTCACTCTGGCTGTACATCAAAGCTGTTGTTGCTGTCAGTAGGGGACTAAGTAGGGCGTGTCCTATGTATCATACATCAGAACAGGCACAACAGAACACCTCCAGAGACCAGACAGCAGTGCAGGACCTCTCTGGCTGGTGATACTAAGACAGTGTAACATTGATGAACTCCCTGTGGACTTCTAACCATGAGGATGTGGCATAAAGTATGATATAGGTTTGGCTGAGGTGGGGAAATAAAAAAGCGGTGTAAACACGGCAGAATAGGAATGCCAGAGAAGGTTAGGTAGAACACATTGCAAATCAAAACTATTTATTTTGCAAAGAGAATAAGACAATGTGCAGGCTTAGTTTAATATTTTGTATCTGAAAAAAAATTACGAAAATTGTTAAACAACCCCCCCCCCAAACTATGAAAAAACATCACCACAGGTGTCTAAACATAATCCACTTTGAAATTGATACCAATATACATTCACCCCTTCTTGATGTTACAGATAACGTCAGTTCTACAGAACGATTTAGGACAACCAAACAATGCAGAAGTCAGCACAGATGACACTTCATCACACAACACCATGACTGTCAACCCTGATGTTGCAGCAGACAAAGGAAATGTTCAATATATATCTGACACCAGAGGCTACACTGACCTTTACTACCATGACAGTGATGGCACCAAACACCCTATACCTGGGAATAGTGGCCACTCTCATCACACCCATCCCTACAACACTGATGTGACTCAACAAAAGTCTGACTTCACTGGGAACATGGGCACTATGGTTGGCAATACAGGACAGCTTCACAGTACCAGCAGTGACACACCTCAGAATGATGGAACTGCTGTAGTGCAGGAAAAACATCTTACCAGTGTAACATATGTGGGAAAATCATCAGTAGTAAAGACAATTTAAAAATGCATATGGATGTCCACACAGGAAAAAAATCTTTCCAGTGTAACAAATGTGGAAAACTCTTCAGAAGAAAAGATTATTTGAAGTTACACATGAGTGTCCACACAGAAGAAAAACAATACAAATGTCCACAGTGTGAAAAATCATACAAGCATGAAAGAGACCTAAAGAGACACGCACAATTGCACACTGGAGAAGGACTCTTCAATTGCCATTATTGTGATAAGTCATTTCATAGGATAGACCCTTTAAAAAGTCACATCAGAACCCACACAGGAGAAAGGTCATACACTTGTACAATCTGTGGAGACGAGTTTACCCAAGAAGGAACTTTAAAGAGACACAAACTACTTCACACAAAAGGGAACATGGGCACTATGGCTGACAATACAGGACAGCTTCACAGCACCAGCAGTGACACGCCTCAGAATGAGGGAACTGCTGTAGATGCAGAAAGAAAATTTTACCAATGTAACCAATGTGGAAAATTCCTCAGTAGGAAAGATAATTTACAAAGACACATGAAGGTCCACACAGATGAAAAACCCTACAAGTGTCCACAGTGTGAAAAGTCATTCAAGTGGGAAACAACCCTAAACAGACACAAACGTAGGCACACAGGAACAGGACTCTACAATTGCAAAGACTGTGATAAGAGGTTTCCATCGAGAGATGAATTAACAACACACATCAGAACCCACACAGGGGAAAAGCCATACACTTGTTCTTGCTGTGGAAAGAAGTTTGCTGATAAATCAAATTTAAAGAGGCACACAACACTTCACACAAAAGAGTGGCCACATAAATGCCCACTCTGTGGAAAGGGATTCTCAAGAAAATATCAGTTAACCAGACACATGTCAACCCATGCCGGCAGTGGCTATAGTGCACAGTCTGCAGAACAACCTTTAGTGGAACATCAAGTTCAGCCAGACACAGGCAACACCACACAGGACTGATAAAGTGAAACCTGTGAACAGATTACTAAAAGATGCAGCTAAAAGTGCTATGATAACAGAGCAACCACAACCTTGTTCATATTACATGTGATTCTCTTGAAACAAAATAACAAAAAATAGTATGCAATAATTTCTATGAATACTGGTCATGTATACAAGTCCATTTTTCTTAATGTAGAGTAAAACCAAATCTTGGAATGAAGATTGTCCCTACAACATGAATATGTGTGGTTTTATCCTATTTTGTCTGGATTCTGGGTTTACATTTTTCCTCCAAAAAGTATGGCAGCTTAAAAACACAGGCTAGATAACACAGTAGCGTGAACATTCAAATTGTCAAGTGTCAGGATGTTGAAATCTTTTGGATTTTTCTTCTCCAAATTACTGCTTTGGTGCTATGTGCTGGTATTGCAGTGTTATCTTTTTTTTTTAGTTATGTTCTTTAACTCTATATAATGTACATTTGAATTGCACCAGGCTAGTTCATATTCAAATTTATGAGTTAAAATTCATCAGGGAGCAGCCCAGTCTGTTTTCATAGTGCGTAGGTGCATGCGTGCATCCGTTGTGTGTGTGTGTGTGTGTGTGTGTGTGTGTGTGTGTGTGTGTGTGTGTGTGTGTGTGTGTGTGTGTGTGTGTGTGTGTCTGTGTCGGATTGCGCGCGCGCGCGTGTGTGTGTGTGTGTGTGTGTGTGTGTGTGTGTGTGTGTGTGTGTGTGTGTGTGTGTGTGTGTGTGTGTGTGCATGCGTGTGTGCCTGCGTGTTTGTGTGTGTTGTGTGGGGGGGGGGGGGGAGGGCGTATTTCAGTGTAATTATGAATCCGTTTTCGATTATCAGATTTAGGAACGGTTTTTTAACTGTCCTTTTAACGGTATGTTTATTACAACGTCAGTGCCCAAAGGTCAGAAATAATGGTCAGCAATATTCTGCTTGAATTATGATAAGCTGTAACGAGAGTACCATATATAACTTATTTGTATAGACCAACTAGAGTTATCATGATGTAAAAAATTGCTTGAATGTGTTTGGTTTTTATTTACACTTTCTAAAGCTACTAGCTAAAGGGAGGAAATGAAGCTGGTTTTTAACAATTGTGCTTGTATAAAACCCATGTATATTCTTATTGTTCCAATAAAGACTATTATTTCAAAACATGCCTTTTATCATAATTGACTGGATGAACATAGTTTATAATATAACACCAAATCACACGCACACGCATGCACACAGACCCCCCCCCCCCCCCCCCACCACACACACACACACACACATTACATCAATTCCCCCGTATGTTCGAGAAACAATCTATGAAAAGGAAACGAAAAGGCATAAGTTGGTAGGGATGTAATATCTAATCAAATGCTATAACATCTCCATAAAAGTATGTATGTTAACTAAATGATCTGTTCCAAAAGAGACGGAGTATTGGAAGACTTCCATCTATATGGAAGCAGCCCATGATTGTGCCAATCTAAAAAGAAAGAAAGCTGAGATGCAATATCAATAACTACAGGCCAGTAGCATGTACCCATTATAATACTGGAACATTGATGAAGAGACTGATTCTTCAGAGGATGGTGCACTGTTGAGAAAAAGAAAATGTCATTCCAATAAATGAAGCAGGGTTTAGCAACAATAGATCCACTCTTGATCTTATGTTAAACCTAATGACACAAATAAAATACCAATTAGCCAGATGCAAGGACATTCTAGACATATTCTTTGCTTGACATAAGTAAAGCTTATCATAGTGTGTGACAATCTAGATTGCTTTTTTCCGTAGGATTTTCTAAACGGGTGTATAATTACGTCAAAGATTATCACACTAGAAATGACGTTGTGCTCATGATTATCTGTGCTGTGTGTTGAGCATCTAAATTCAGTTAGTTTTGCTTAATAGAAGTTAATTATTTGTGTGTACGTTGTATGTTTGTTTTGTCGTCCAAAGTACAAAATGGGTAAAGACATTAATTCAAAGACTACTACTACTACTACTACTACTACTACTACTACTACTACTACTACTACTACTACTACTACTACCACTACTACTACACACACACACACACACACACACACACACACACACACACACACACACACACACACACACACACAACACACAAACAGGTCATGCATAGATCAATGTATGGTATGTAGGTCTGAAAACAGAAGTGTAAACACCTTGGTCATAACAACTGCCACTACCATCACTATCATAACACCCATCACCATTACCAGTACAATAGCTACAACTCATAAAATCATCGTCATCATCATCATCATTGACATCATCATCACCATCATCATCATGAACAGCAGGAGCATAATCAGCAAAGTGGGGAACACATTTTTTTTAAGATATACTTAAATGTGCAGATTAATAAAACAATATACAGCAAAAAAGCAGTTTACCAGCAACAGTTCATAATTACCTCTATAAGCATACTCTCCCTTTTTAGTAATATTCAACACTGCAATATATTTCATAAGCACTATGATATGAAAGAAAATATATTGTGTATCAGAAGCTTGTGTTTTTGTTCGTATGTTTTTTTCTCAAACTTTAACAAAGCTGTAGACTTTATGTACAAGATATAAAAAAAAACGTGTTGATTTATCTTCACCTGTGTCTGTCATCATTATTATGGCTTGGCTTCGCGAACGAAGATTAAGGGCACTGTCCACGTCTGGTGCCGGCTCGCTGGTGGCTGTTCAGTCCAATGCGTGACAAACAAACCCGGCCGCAGCAGTTGCAGGGGAACATCGATTCTGGGGTGGATGTAGAGGGGACGCGGTTCTTCCTCCTCATTTGCCTCTCCTCAAGGGCCGCTCTGCGATTGTCCTCAAAGGAGGAGACCGATTGATGCACAGTGTGTTGCCAGGCCTGCCGGTCAGCAGCAAAGACTGACCACTGGTTATGGTCTATGAGGCAGGCTGACAGAGATTTCCTCAGAGAGTCTTTAAATCTCTTCTTTGGTGCGCCTCTGTAGCGGTGTCCAGTGGAAAGTTCACAGTAGAGAACCATCTTCGGTAGGCGATGGTCCTCCATTCTAAAAACCTGTGTCTGTACACATTGCTATTTGTACAATGTTTTACAACATAGTTACATGTACAGATGAGCTTTTTTCAATAATGCTAAATACAGCTCACATAATTCTTGGTATCAGTGTGGTGTTTTGTATACCATTGTAATAAGGTTAAACAAAAAAACACTTCTAGAGGATTATTTAGGCAGAAACACGTTCATACCAAAACCATGAATTTAAAAAGACAGGCCTTAACCAAAACAACAACAAAAATGACTGTAAAATTTTCACTCTGAAATTAAAGCTAAGTTCAGACTTATGCTTTGCTTTGCAGCAAACCATACATACAGTCCACCTGTACCATGTGATGCACCATGTTCGTGTACAGTAACAGCAATTATATTAAAATAGCAAGAGTAATACTACTGTTAGAAAAATACAGAGTGGACTCATTAATGGCAAATTTCTATGTGAAAATATTCTGACTACATTCAACATGGGCAGCACATAGACACGGGAGGAATGCCAACATTGTGATTTATCATCCACACCTGTATTTCTATTTTATAAACTATTACAGTGATTTTTATTTTAAAAAGTTGTACTCATATATTCTTTTCTTGATGATGGCTATGCTACATGGATTTAAAAGAATACTACAACCACACTTTGATTAAATGTCTCATCTGAAAGAAAAACTTACAACAAGACATCATGATATAGTTGATGGGGAAATGTCTAAGTTCAGGAACTGAAAGTGCAGCCTCTCATAGTCTAAAGAGACAGAACCACGAAACTAAAAACCAATTGTGTCTATTTTCATAAAGTGGTTTAAACACACACACACACACACACACACACACACACACACACACACACACACACACACACACACACACACACACACACACACACAAACACACACACACACATACACACACTACACACACACACACACACACACACACACACACACACACACACACACACACACACACACACACACACACACACACACACACACATTGCACACAGACACACAGACACAAATACAGACACACACACACACATACACACACAGACACACACATACACACAGACATACACACACACACAATAACACACACACACACACTCACACACACACACACACACACACACACACACACACACACACACACACACACACACACACACACACACACACACACACACACACACACACACGCATTGCACACAGACACACAGACACACAGACACATAGACACACAGACAGACAGACAGACAGACACACACACACACACACACACACACACACACACACACACACACACACACACACACACACAGTGATAGCCTAGTGGTCAGAACATTGGGCTAGCAATTTGACAACCCAGATCGATTCCATGTTGAGGGAATTTTACCCTGGAGTTAACATCAACACTGAGTCTACTCCCCATATCAGTCTTTCCATTGACTGTAAACCAAGGCCCCCTTGCGAATGCAGGCATAACAGCTTGGGAACCGGCTAAATCCTGTTCTGCATTTTGTAAGAGTAGGCCATTGTGTGACAGTGGGTACATACTACAATATTTACACAACTGCATACACACAGGGACTGGATGAAAAGGCACATGAGTGCTTATTGCATTATCCTCGGTATAAAAGAATAAATAAGAGAAAAAAATAACACACACACAGACACACAAAGACACACATAGACACAGACACAGACACAAACACACACACACACACACACACACACACACACACACACACACACACACACACACACAGCAGACAATCAAAATTGACAACCAGTCATGCTAGAGAGATGGAGATAAGTAATACATCAGGCAGCCAAAAATACTAACAAATACAGTCACCCATAAAAAAATAGTATCAGCAGGTATCAAAAAAGAACAAATGATGTTAACCTTTTCCAAGCTTCTTCACTCCTACCTTGACCAAAGTTGACAGCATGGAGCACGTGCAGCAGGAGAAGATTGTTCACTAACATAGAGCACTGAGCACACTCACTTCTCTACAATTATCTAAGCACAGTTTAAGATATCTTAAGAGCTGGGTGTGTAGTCTGCTGTCAGTTTGTGGATGAATGCCATTGAACAAAGATGGAAAAGGTAATTACATCTGTTTCTCACCCATTTGTTTCTCTGCTTTTGTCTGTGCATTGTACAGGTATCTAGATGTCTTCCTTTGTGTGTGTGTTTTCTAGTCATGTGTAAGCCCCATACCATAATCTTGTATTGAGTGTGGGGAGATGATAGAGGATGGCAGATGCAGAGGGGAAAGTATACATTACCATTTGTTCCCATTTTTTAGAATGTGCTACTGTCTGGTAGCAAAACTGTAAAACAAACAAACTTTTAATGATTTTTAAAAGAAAAGAGAATGATGTGCCTCTGAGTAGTGTGTGTGTGTGTGTGTGTGTGTGTGTGTGTGTGTGTGTGTGTGTGTGTGTGTGTGTGTGTGTGTGTGTGTGTGTGTGTGTGTTTGTGTGTGTGTGTGTGTGTGTGTGTGTGTGTGTGTGTCTGTGTGTGTGCGTGTGTGTGTGAGGGGGGGGGGGTTCAAGCTCATTTAAGACTTTTCAAAAGTTGGGATATTTATTTAGACCAGGAGAGAGAGAGAGAGAGAGAGAGAGAGAGAGAGAGAGAGAGAGAGAGAGAGAGAGAGAGAGAGAGAGAGAGAGAGTGCGTGTGTGATGTGAGTATCAGAGGAATGGGAAGGGGCATTGTTGGCAATGTATTGGAAAAGGAAATTCAGGGGATCAATGTTTGTTTGCCAGTAAGAATGGATGACAAAGTATGAAAAACACATGCACATAGCTGTTGTGTTTAGACACCATCTTCAAATTCATAATTTCAAGATTTAAATGGTTAGGGGTTTGTGTGTGTGTGTGTGGGGGGGGGGGGGGGGGGGCGTTATGTTGGTTGTCAAATATGCAAAACCTCACCTTAAGTAAGTTTTAGAGTTCTAGACCAGAAACCGGGAAAACACCATTACACTATTTGAGGGACTGTCATGTTTTTACCGACTTAAAGTTGTCTTATCCATTTTGGTCAGAATATTTCCAGGCCATTCAAAGCAACTTCGTTTAATACATGACAAAAAAATGGTTTCTGGTATCCAGAAACAAACAAATTGAAGTAGGGAATGGGAATGATGAGTAGAGGGAAGGTTGGTAAGTTATAGGCTTTTTCCATGACTCTAATGTAGCCTTTAATACAGGTTTTATCACTAATACCCAGATGATGGGGGTGGGTGGGTGTAAGGGTACAACCTCTTGTTTATAAGTATTGTTTTGCTAAAGATGAGCAGTAAGAGCTACTCTTTTCACAAGAAAGTTATTATAAGATTCATTGTTTATTGCCTTTTCTTCTTGTGTTTTTTTTTTTTTAATAAATAAGACAAAAGGAGACACAGACATGTGGATATTAAAGCAAAAATATACATTTTTGGCTACTGGCCTTAAGTGGTTCAACATTTGTTAGAATTGTGAAAGAAAAAAAGAAACAAATCACCAATTCTATTCATATTCCTAACTCTCAAACAAACATTCCACACTTTAATCGTTATATGTAAATACAAAATGCAGACTGTCACCTCAATTCTAGTAATACCATGATCTGTTGTTGTTGTTGTTGTTGCAGATGACTTCAGTTCTTCAAAATATCCTGGGTCAGCCCAGCAAAACTAAAATCAAGACTGAGGACTCTTCAGCACAGACCAACACAGCTGTCAACAAAGATTATGCAGCTGTACTTGGAAATCCCCAAAACGTACCCGAGACAGGTGTATTCCGAGAACAGTCAACTGGACACTTTGGGAACATTCTGTACAAACAGGAAACAACTGGGCACTGGCACAGTAGCACTTGGAATAATGAAAATGCTGACATTGCCTGTACTTGTAACTGTGACCACCATGCAGATGCTCATATTGCAAACGTCACTGCCGCATCGGAATATGGAATCCTTTCTGCAGGTGTTTCTTTCCCAGGTGAAGTCAAAATAACCAGGGACACGTGGACTTCTCTGTGTGTGTTCCCAAATCCATGTTCTCAAAGGGTGTTGTAGATGGGTTTGGTGTTGCAGAGTTAAAAAATAGCATAGAAAGATTTTTATACATCACAGATAGAAACGAAAAAGACATATCCAGACACTACAGAACTGTTCTTAGTCAGATCACAGCAGACAATATTGACCCAACTGAAAGAACAGAAGCAGAAATTGTAGAAACACAACATAAACAATACACATGCATGAAGAGCAGTGAGGATTTTATCTGTACAATTTCTGTTAAACAGCATCTTTTAGCTCACTCAGCTTTAAAGCCATACCTCTGTGAAATGTGTACACCATCCACTCAGACATCAGACTGTAGAAGACAGGTAAACCTGGAAACGATTCCTGACATTGGAGAAGTCACTGAACAAAATTCTGCTGCCAACAGTCCACAGGTAAAGCATGCTGAACAAGAGACACACGTGTGTGATGACAGTGAGATAACAATTCGTAAAAAGTGTAATGTTAAAGAGCATAGGTCAATTCACACAGGACAAATGTCATACACATGCATAAACCATGGAAGATGCTTCAAAAGGGAATTTGATTTTGACAGACACAGGCACATGGATGAGAAACAAAACCAAATCAATTGTGCTGACTCTGGAAAGCCTTTCAGCTTAAAATACAATTTAGATAACAACAGACGAACTCACACAAAGGGCAAGCAAATAAAGTACTATTTCTGTGAACAAGCTTTTAATACAAAAAACAAATCAAGCAGGCAAAACACAAATACACAAAACAATGACAGGATGGACAATGATAATCTTACACCTGCTCATACAGTTGAGGTTAAAGATATTGACTGTGACACAACTCAGGGTAAACATAGGGCTTCAGAAACATTGAAGAATAAAACCACTGCTGCCAACAGACCAACAGCAATGCACACAGCACAAAAGACACCCTCTATACCTGGGAGTAGTCATCACCCTCATCACACCCATCCCTACAACATTAATGTGACTCAACACACCTCTGACTTCACTGGGAACATCTTTCAGGCTGGCAATACAAGACAGCTTCACAGTACCAGCAGTGACACACCTCAGAATAAAGAAACTGCTGTAGGTGCAAGAAAAGCATCTTACCAGTGTAACATATCTGGGAAAATCATCAGTAGTAAAGATAATTTAAAAAGACAAATGGATGTCCACATAGGAAAAAAATCTTTCAGGTGTAACAAATGTGGAAAAATCTTCAGTAGAAAATATCATTTGAAGTCACACATGCGTGTCCACTCAGAAGAAAAACAATACAAGTGTCAACAGTGTGAAAAGGCATACAAGGACAAGTTAGGTCTGAGCAGACACACACGACTGCACACAGGAATAGGGCTCTACAATTGCCAATATTGTGATTCAGTGTTTACTGTAAAACAGAATTTAACAAAGCACATTAGATCCCACACAGGGGAAAAGCCTTACACTTGTAGATTTTGTGGAAATAAGTTTTCGGAAAAAGGAAATCTAAACAAACACATGCTATATCACACAAAAGAGTGGCCACACAAATGCCCACTCTGTGAAAAGGGATATTCATGCAAAATTTTATTAACCAGACACATGTCAACCCATGCAGACAGTGGCCACAGTGCACAGACTGCAGAACAACGTTCAGGGGAACATCAAGTTCAGTCAGATAGCACAGCAACCACAACCTAGTTCATATTACATGTGACACTCTTGAAACAAAAGCACATAAACGGTATGCAATAATCCCTATGATTCCTTGCCATGCATACAAGTGAAATTTTGTTAATGTAGAGTAAAACCAAATCTTGAAATGAAATTTGTCCCTAAAACATATGCATGTGTGGTTTTATCCTACTCTGTGTGAATTGTGGGTTTGAGTTTTACCTCCAGAAATGTATGGCAGCTTGAAAAAACAGATTAGCTAACAGAGTAGCATGAATATTCAAATTGTCAAGTATCAGGATGTTGAAGTCTTTATTCTCTTTCTTCTCCAAATTATTGCTTTGGTGCTGTGTGCTGGTATTGCAGTGCTATCTTCTTTTTTAAAGTTAGGTTCTTTAACTCTAAATAGTGTTAATTCTGAAATGCCCCAACACTAGTTCATATTCAAATGTATGAGTTAAACTTCATCAAGGAGTAACCCAGTCTGATTTTATGGTGGAAGGTGCATTCCTGCATCCTGTGTGTGTTGCACATTGTGTGTGTTTGTGTGCATGTATGTATGTATGTATGTATGTATGTATGTGTGTGTGTGTGTGTGTGTGTGTGTGTGTGTGTGTGTGTGTGTGTGTGTGTGTGTGTGTGTGTGTGTGTGTGTGTGTTGTTTTGTGTTTGTGTGTCTGTGTCTGTTTGCTCGCGCGAATGTGTGTGCATGATGACATGTGGCCGTGCGTGTGTGTCTGTGTGCGTGGACTATTTCAGGTGTAATTATAAATCGATTTACGATAATCAGCTTTAGGTACGCTTTTAACTGCTCCTTTAACGGTAGATTTATTACAAGGTTGGTGTCCAGAGGATCATTCTTTTTGTAATAGTGAGCAATATTCTGCTTAAATTATAATAAACCATAAAAGGAGTACCACATGTAACGTATTTGTAAATACTGACTAGAGTTATCATGATGCCAAAAAACTTCTTGGAAGCGTTTTGCTTTTTATTCTAACTTTCAACAGCTACTAGCCGAGGTGAGGAAGTGAAGCTAAGTTTTAGATTTTTTTCTTGTATAAACCTATGTATATTTTGATTTTTCCAATAAAGAATGTTATTTTAAAATATGCCTCTGTCATAATTGACTGGATGAAATTAGATACAAGAATATATATTTCTTCATTTTAGGCATGAGTGAATCCTTCAGAGAGAAGTACTAAGAATTAGTTTATTTGGAGTGCTGAGCAACAAGTCAAATATCACAAAAAGCTCCCCCTCCCATTACATCTAATCAGAAACCATGCAGCACATAGACACAGACACTCACAGAAACCTACCCACCCACCCCCCCTCCACACACACACACACACACACACACACACACACACACACACACACACACACACACACACACACACACACACACATACACACACACACACACACATGCACGCACACACGGGCAGTCTGGTGGTTAAAGTGATGGGCGTGTGATCTGCTGACTTTGGTTCAAACCTCATTCAAGAGGATTTTTCTTCTCTAGTTAACATCAGTGCTGAGTCCACTCCCTCCAAAAGTCCTGGATGAGACTATAAACCAAGGTCCCATATGCAAACACTCGCAGAATATCTTGCACACACGTTAAAATATGTTCCACGTTTTGGAAGAGTAAGCCATTAACTAACAGTGGGAATGGGTGAGAAAATTGTCAAAATCGCATTCACACGGGGACTGGATGGAAAAAGCACATGAGTGTTTATTCCATTATCCTCGAAATAAGAGACTGAATGAAACGATGAATAAAAGTAAAAGACACGCAAACACCTACACAGAGGACTTGATAGGTTGATGGTCAAAGTGATGCACATTGAACTCAAAATAAGAGAGAGAAAAACATAAAATAAAACACACACACACACGCAGATATTCAGCTCAGGCATAGCACAATATTAAATACGTATATGTGCGAACATACAAAAACATAAACACCACTGCCACAAGAAGTACCACCACCAAAATTGCTACAATCACTATGCCCCACACCACCACTATCGCCAGTACAACTGCTATGACCCTTGTAATAATCATCATCAGCAGCAGCAGCATCATCATCATCATCATCATCATCATCATCAGCAGCAGCAGCAGCAGCAGCAGCAGCAGAAACAGCAGCAGCAGCAGCAGCAGTAGCAGCAGTAGCAGCAGCAGCAGATCAGTATCATCAGTATCTTTATCATCATCCTTATCATCGTCCTTATCATCGTCGTCGTCGTCGTCCTCCTCCTCTTCCTTATCATCATCATCATCATCATCAGCAGCAGCAGCAGCAGCAGCAGCAGCAGCAGCAGCAGCAGCAGCAGCAGCAGCAACAACAAGAACAAGCAGTAGAAGCAACAACAACAGCAGCAGCAGCAGCAACAACAACAGCAGCAGCAGGACAATCAGCACATTCAGCAAAGTGGAGAACAGACCACTTCTTTTTATACCTACTTACCTGATCAGATTACTAAAAATATATAGCAAAAAGCAGTTTCTCACCAACTTTTCATAATTGCCATTATGAATCAAACACTGCCTTTCATTTAATATTCAATCCTACATGACATTAATTTTCATATTGCCTGATATAAAAATAAACACACACACACACACAACAAACCTTATGTAAAGATTCAGTTTTTTTGTTTATATGTTGATGTTTATCATACGTTACCAAAGTGTAGTATTTATGTAGAAGATAGAAGAATGTGTTAATTAAGCTTTAACTATGTCTTTACCCTTTCCTTCTTGAACAGTTTCTTACTGATAGTTACATGTACAGTTGAGGTTTTATCAATCATATTGAATACTGTTTATATAATTCTTGTTATCAGTGCAGTTTTATGTATGCCATTGCAACAGGATTTAAAAGAAAAAGAACCATCACAAGAGGATGATTTAGGCAGAAACAGGCTCATACTTAAACCATAAATTTAAAACGACCAAGTCTTAAAAAATTAAAATAAGCCAACATTTTTTTTCACTCTGAAATTAAAGCTAAATTCAGAGACTCTCATTGTGCTTTGCAACAAACCATACATACAGTCCACCTCTTGTATCATTCTGTGTGATGTACCATGTTCATGTACAGTAATAGCAATCATATCAAAATAGCAACAGCAAAACTATGGTCATACAAATACAGAATACACTTTTGAATGGCAAATGTCTATGTGATAATCATTCAGATTGTTTTCCCTATGGGTAGCACATAGCTACTGGAGAAATGCCAACAAGATGACTTGTCATCGACATCTGTATTTTGTTTTCTTTCACAATGATAGTAATTTCTTTTTAATTTGTAACTATACATTATTTTCTTGCTGATGACTATGCTGCATGCATTAAAGGCATATTGCAACTACATGTTGTTGGTTGTCTCATTTAAAACATAAATTGCAACCACATATCATGATTGAGTTGATTGGAGAAACGACTGGATTCAGG
>CM060348.1:179545-194545 GCA_030674155.1 Stramonita haemastoma | reverse complement strand
TGGGGGGGGGGGATGGAGGTGTAAGGGTACCACCTCTTGTTCATAATTATTGTTTTGCTCAAGGTGAGTGGTAAGGGTTACTTTTTTCGCAAGAAAGTTATTCTAAGATTTTTTGTTTATTGCCTTTTCTGCTGTGCGGATGTTTTTTTTTTTTTTTTTAATAAGACAAAAGGAGACGCAGACATGTGGACATTCAAGCAAAAATATATATTTTTTGCTACTTGCCTTGAGTGGTTAAACATCTAGTGTTAGAATTGTGAAAGAAAAATAGAAAACAGATTACCAATTCTATTTATATTCATAATTCTCAAAACAAACATTCCACACTTTAATCTATATATGTGAATACAAAATACAGACTGTCACCTCAATTCTAGCAAACACCATGATATGTTGTTGTTGCAGATGACTTCAGTTCTTCAAAATGTCCCAGGTCAACCCAGCAAAGCTAAAATCAAAACAGAGGACTCTTTAGTCCAGACCAACACAGCTGTCAACACAGATTATACAGCTGAACTTGGAAATTCCCAAGACGTACCTGAGACAGGTGTATTCCGAGAACAGTCAACTGGACACTTTGAGAACATTCAGTGCAAACAGGAAACCACTGAGTTCAGGCACACTTATGCTTGGAATAATGAAAATTGTGACACTGCCTGTACTTGTAACTGTGACCACCATGCAGATGCTCATTTTGCAAACATCACTGCCGCATCTGAATATGGAATCCTTTCTACAGGTGTTTCTTTCCCAGGTGAAGTCAAAATAACCAGGGACACGTGGGACTTCACTGTGTGTGTTCCCGAATCCATGTTCTCAAAGGGTGTTATAGATGGGCTTGGTGTTGATGAGTTAAAGAATAGTATAGAAAGATTTATACACAACACAAACACAAACAAAGAACACACATCTAGACACTACAGAACTGTTCATAGTCAGATCACAGAACACGACTTTGACACAACTGAAAGAACAGAAACAGCAATTGTAGAAACACAACATAAACAATACACATGCATGAAGTGCAGTGAGGATTCTATCTGTACACTTTCTGTTAAACAGCATTTTTTAGCTCACTCAGCTTTAAAGCCATACCTCTGTGAAAAGTGTGCATCATCCAGTCAGACATCAAACTGCAGAAGATGGGTAAACCTGGAAACGATTCCTGACATTGGAGAAGTCACTGAACAAAATACTGCTGGTAACAGTCCACAGGTAAAGCATGCTGAACAAGAGACACCCTTTTGTGATGACAGTGAGATAACGATTAGTAACAAGTGTAATGTTCAAGAGCATAGGTCATTTCACACAGGACAGAAGTCATACACATGCACAAACCATGGAAGAATCTTCAAAAGAGAATTTGATTTTGACAGACACAGGCATGTGGATGAGAAACAAAACCAAATCAATTGTGCTGACTCTGGAAAGCCTTTCAGCTTAAAATATAATTTAGATAACAACAGACGAACTCATACAAAGGGCAAACAAATAAAGTATTCTTTCTGTGAACTAGCTTTTAATACAAAAAATAAATCAAGCAGGCAAAACACAAATGCACAAAAAAATGACAGGGTGGACAATGATAATCTTATACCTGCTCATACAGGTGAGGTTAAAGATCTTCACTGTGACACAACTCAGGGTGAACATAGGGCTTCAGAAAAATTGATGAATAAAACCACTGCTGCCAAAAGACCAACAGTAAAGCACACAGCACAAAAGACACCCTCTATACCTGGGACTAGTCGTAATCCTCATCATACCCTTACCTTCAACACTGATGTGACTCAACACAACTCTGACTTCACTGGGAACATGGGCACTATGGCTGGCAATACAGGACAGCTTCACAGTTCCAGCAGTGACACACCTCAGAATGAGGGAATTGCTGTAGGCGCAAAGGAGAAATCTTACCAGTGTAACAAGTGTGGAAAAATCTTCAGTAGAAAACACTATTTAAAAAGACACATGGATGTCCACATAGGACAGAAATCTTCCCAGTGTAACAAATGTGGAAAACTCTTCTATAGAAAAGATTGTTTAAAGGTACACATGAATGTCCACACAGGACAGAAATCTTCCAGTGTAACAAATGTGGAAAACTCTTCCGTACAAAATATCATTTAAAGGCACACATGGATGTCCACACAGAAGAAAGACAATACAAGTGTCAACAGTGTGAAAAGGCATACAAGCACAAATCAGATCTGAGCAAACATAAACGTCTACACACTGGAACAGGACTCTACAATTGCCAACATTGTGATATGACCTTTACTACAAAAGATAATTACACAAAGCACACCATAATCCACACCGGAGAAAGGCCATACACTTGTTATTTCTGTGGAAGAAAGTTTACCCAAAAAGGATCATTAAATACACACAAACTACTTCACACAAATCAGTGGCCACATAAATGCCCACTCTGTGAAAAGGGATTCTCAAGAAAAGATCGGTTAACCAGACACATGTCAACCCATGCAGACAGTGGCCAGAGTGCACAGACTGCAGAACAACGTTCAGTGGAACATCAAGTTCAGTCAGACACAGGCAACACCACACAAGACTGATAAAATAACATCTGTGAACAGACCATTAAAAGATACAGCTAAATGAGTTATCATGGCAAAGCAGCCACAACCTAGTACATATTACATGTGATCTTCTTGAAACTAAAGCACAAAAATACAGTTGTTAAATATTTCCTGATGCTTGGTCATGTATATAATTAAATTCTAAGAATGAAGAGTAAAACCAAATTATAAAATCAAGTTGGTTTGTTAAACGTGTACACGTGTGGTTTTATCCTATTCTTATTGAGTTGTGTGATTTAGTTTTCCCTGAATGTACTATATGCCAACGAAGAAACATAATTTAGATAACAGTGGCATAAACATTCCAAGTGTCAAGTATCAGGATTTTGAAGTCTTTAGGCTCTTTCTTCTCCAAATTATTGCTTTGGTGCTATGTGCCTGTATTGCAGTGCTATCTGTTTTTTATAATTAATAATGGTCTTTAACTACAAAGTGTGTGCATTTGAATTATGCCAGCAATAGTTTCTATTTAAATTTATGAGTTAAAATTAATCAGTCCGTTTTTCAGTCTATGTTAAAATTCACCAGTCAATTCATAGTCTTTTTTATAGCACATTTGTGCATACGGACTTACGTGCATATATGCATGTGTGTGGGTGTGTGCGCACACGAGTGTGTGTGCTTGTGTGTGTGTGTGAGTGAGTGTGTGTGTGTGTGTGTGTGTGTGTGTGTGTGTGTGTGTGTGTGTGTGTGTGTGTGTGTGTGTGTGTGTGTGTGTGTGTTGTTTTGTGTTGTGTACATGTGTGCATGTTTGGGTGTGTGTGTGTGTGCGTGTTTGCGTGTGTACGTGTGTGTGCTGTGTGCATGTGTGTGTGTGTGTGTGTGCGCGCGCGAGTGTATGTGTATGTGTGTGTTTGTGTGTGTGTGTGTGTGTGTGTGTATGTGTGTGTGTGTGTGTGTGTGTGTGTGTGTGTGTGTGTGTGTGTGTGTGTGTGTGTGTGTGTGTGTGTGTGTGTGTGTGTGTGAGTCTTTGTGTGTTATTTCAGGTGTCATTTTAAATCCATTTACACATCAGATTTATTTACGTTTTTTAACTGTCATTTTACGGTATTTCTATTTTAAGGTTAGTGTCAAGAGGTTTATTCTATTTGTAATGGTCAGCGATAGTCTGCTTGAATTATGATAAACTACAAAGGGACTAACATATGTGACTTATTTGTAGAGAATGACTAGAGCTATTATGATGTCAAAAAATACTTGGATGAATTTTACTTTTAATTCACACTAAAAGCTAAGTTTTATAAATTCGTGTTTGTATAAAACTATCTATATTCTTATTTTTCCAATAAAGATTGTTATCATAAACATGCCTTTTTGTTATAACTGACTGGAAGAAAGTATTTATTAGACACATGAATATACATTCCTTCATTCTAGGCATGAGTGAATCCTTCAGACAGAAGGAATACTAAGAGAGAGGTTATCTGGAATACAGTGTTTGAACATGTCAAATAATACGAAAAAATATCCTCCCCCAACATAGATACACCCAGCCACACACACACATATACAGGCACAAAGACACAGACAAATAAAGACACAGAAACACACCCACACTCACCCACCTACCGTCCACCCATCAACCAACACACACACATACACACACACATGTACACACACATACACACACACACGCATGCACTCATACACACGCACACACGCACATATGAGCACATGCACACAACACAACCTAAAACCACACACACACACACACACACACACACACACACACACACACCATCTTGACGTCATCAAGATGGCGGAGCTGTAAACAAGTGAAAAGTAACGTCTGCTGATTTTTGCAAAGAAACTGGTAAACATGAAACGAACAACCAGATCAAGATGTGTGGGAGGGCGGTCCATGTCAGTGAGTAAAAAAAGCATCCCTGACTCTTCAAAAACTAGTGTGAATTTCAGAAAAGACTTGTTGAAAGAAACCATACCACAAAACCTTCAAACTGACACTGATGACGGACTTGAAGGTACGAAAGTTCAAAATAAAGAAAAAGACGACAACAACACGGCAGGATTGTTAAAAGACATGCAATCAGTTATATTAAAATTGTGCGATAGGTTGGCTTTGCTCGAATCGATGGTGAAAAAGCAAAACGAGACAATCGCGAAGTTGAAAAGGATTCCAGTGTCTGTGTCAGACAGCCAGACACAGACAGATAGCACTGTGAACGTTTCAACTTACGCAGACGTAGTGAAAGCTAAACCATCGGTTCGAGCACAAAAACCATCAGTGCCAAAGTCAAATGGGGCTCAGTTGTCCAAGAAAATGAAGCCGTCTTGGAAAGAAAAGGCGTCAACTGAGACTCCCAGGAGCTCAAAAAGAACTGTACAAAATGACGTAATTTTAAGAAGTAAAAATGACATCATGAAGGCCACGCAAATCCAAAGAAAAAAGTCTACGACCAATTCAGTCTTTGAAAAAAGTTCCTCCATGCCTGAAGATCTTCCACGAGTGCTTGTACTACATGATTCTACTTTAAATAAAGTAAATCCTGTTCGTTTAGGCCTGTCTTATGGGCTTCAAGTGGCGGCAAGAAAGGCCTACACTGTGGACAGCATCAGGAGCGTTGCTGAAGAAGCCAGACAACACCTGCACCCTGCTCCTGATTGTGTCGTGCTGCACACGGGGATCAATGATCTCAAGGGGAAAGATGCTACACTATGTGGCAAGAACATGGCGTCTGCTGTGAAAGCCGTGCAAAGCATCTTTCCTCGATCACACATCGTGTGCAGCAAGGCTCTACCAGTAAAACAACAACATCTGGAGTCGAAACGCGTGGTTTACAATGCCCATACATTTTCAGAGGCTACAGAACAAAATATTCAAAAGCTATCCTATGTAGACCATGAGAACATTCTTCCATCTAGACATCTCCAAGACGGTCTGCACCCTACAGAGCAGGGAGCTAGTCTGCTGGCCAGGAACCTGGGGCGACATCTGCACCGCCTCTACTGGGAACAGCCCCGGCGAAGGCAGAGAGGGGGAAGGTTCGGCGCTTCCAACGCTAGACAAGGCTACCACTGGTCTCCAGACCCCACCACCTCCTGCCACCTCCTGGCTTCTGTCCTCTACTTCCGCCATGGCTTCCTGGTCCTTAGCTCTTTTGCTCAGCATTGGACTGCATCCTGTTTTAGTCCTTTCTAACTTGATTGAATAATTGTAGTTAAAATCATAGAAATGTTCAATTTTAGTATTTCAGCCACATCATGAAGAAAAACGGACAAAGAAAACCTGAATTATTTGAAGGAGTAAAGATTCTTCAGTGGAATGCTAGGAGCATTGCAACAAACATTTTAAGTTTTGAACATTTTTTAAGTTGTCACTTTTATTCTATAGTAGCCCTGCAGTCTTTGAATGTTTGTAAAAATAAAATGCCCAAACTAGAGCATTTTTATTACCCGCCATTATGTAACATTGATGATGTTTCTAAAAAGGTAAAAACAGCCATATATATAAGGCAGGGTTTAGATTATCAAAAGTTAGCTTTGTGGCCAATACCTCCAGATGTCAAGGATATTTATTGTACTGGTGTGTCTGTCAAGATTAACAAATCTATAGTATTTAATGTCTTATCTGTATATCTTCCCCAAGGTCCAAAACTTGATAATACTGACTGGCTTAAAAACGTAGATTTTACAAAGAATAAATGGGTGATATTGGGAGATTTTAATGCGCATGCCCCGTTTTGGGATTCGGAATGTACAATTGTTACCAATAATCGTATTGTGGAAAATATTATCGATTCTAAATTATGTCTTTTAAATGATGGCAGGATAACCAGAACACCTGATATTCACTATCACAAGCCTAGTGCCATCGATTTATCATTGATTTCCCCTTCTTTAGCACTCGATTGCAAATGGGATGTTAATGAAGATTGTCTTGGTAGTGACCACTTTCCTATTTCTATATCATTTAGTAAAAACATTATCCTAGATTTACCAAAATTTGAAGATAAAGTTCCAAAGTACTTGTTTAATTTGGCAAACTGGGAGTCATTCCGAACACACCTTGACCTATATGATTTGGCAAATGTGGAAAATGATGACGTAAATATTTTCTACAGGCTTTTTACGAAAGCTGTTACGTCAGCTGCTGAGCTCTCTATTCCAAAGCGTAAAAATCAATGTAGTGGGAAGCATAAAGGCAATATATGGTGGACAAAAGATTTTGAAGAGGCAGTTCATTATAAAAAAGAGAAATACAAAATATGGTTTAAAGATAGAACTGAAGAAAATCTTATCAATAGTAAAAGAGCTAAGCAGCTATGCAAGAAAACAATTGCAAAAGCAAAAAAGACATATTGGACAGAATTTTGCCTAAAGGAAGTATCAGAATCAAAAGATATGCAAAAGGTTTGGAAGAAGATCAATAAAATGAAAAATGGATTTCACTTACCAGCTTATCCAATAAAATTAGAAAACAATAGTTTCCCAAGCACAGCAGAAAAAGCAGAAGCCTTTAATACAATGTTTTCTGAAAGTAGTTTGACTTCAGAATTGTCTCCTGATGTTAGACATAAAAGACAAGAAGAAGCTGAACTAGTAAATATGGCAGAACCTCCACTAGATAATCTGCATTATCTAAACTCTGAAATTCAATACAATGAATTTGTTGAAGTCCTTGAATCTTTTAGAAGTAACAGGTCAGCAGTTGGTATTGATTGCTTGTCTTATCAAATGTTAATTAATTTGCCCGAGAGTTGGAAAAAAAGTACTATTTTCATTTCTCCAAAAATGTTGGATAAATGGCACTCTTCCTAATGTCTGGAAGCAGTCGATTGTAGTCCCAGTTCTTAAAAGCGGCAAATCTCAATCAGCATTAAGCAGCTACAGACCAATTGCCCTCACTTCTCATGTTGGAAAAGTACTTGAAAAAATAGTTCAAAAACGTCTATGGCATTATTGTGAAAAAAACAATATAATTCCTATAAACCAGGCTGGTTTTCGAAGAGGGAGATGTACAACTGATCACCTAGTAAAGTTAACCCATGATATTAAAAAGCAGTTTTCCAAACGAAAGAGTACACTAGCTACATTTTTTGATGTTAGGAAAGCATACGACAGGGTTTGGCATACGAGGTTATTATACAAATTGAAAAATATCGGCGTTAGAGGCATAATGTTTCAATACTTAAAGGATTTTCTGTCTGAAAGATCAATCTGTACCAAAGTGAATGGTGTATATTCAGACTTTAAATCTGTTGATATGGGAATACCCCAGGGAGCAATTTTGGCACCATTATTATTCTCTATTTTAATTCATGATCTTCCTCAGGCATTGTCAAAAAATACGACTATTGTTCAGTATGCAGATGACATTGCCATGTGGATCAACACTTCTCTTAAAAAGAATACGAAAAGTAGAGTGATAAAATATGTTCAAAAGATTTATCAGGTTGAACTGAATAAACTTAGTAATTACATGAAAGAGAATGGATTGGAGTTATCTGGAGAAAAAACTTGTCTAGTTCTTTTTAACAATGGGAAAACCCCCCAAACACTACCGTTATTAACACTTGATGGGGTCACACTTCAATACAAACAAGACGCCAGATTCTTGGGAGTTCATTTAACTAGCAAGTTAAACTGGAAAATGCATATTGAAAATTTGATTTTAAAGGCCAGGAAACGATTAAACTTCTTAAAGATTGTGAGTGCCCAGCCGTGGAGTCAGGATACTAAAACACTCATGCATCTTGCTGTTTCATTAATTCGATCTAAACTCATTTCTGGTCAAGAAGTGTATTTTTCTGCTCCAAATTATCTCTTAAAAAAGTTGCAAAGTGTGGATAGCAAAGCAATTAAAATAGCTCTAGGAGTGCCGATTCATGCCAGTACATTAAAAACTTATAAAGAAGCTCATTTATTTCCACTTTCTGAGCAAAGAATGTTATCTGTCTCTAAATATGTCATTCGAAGTCTTGCTATTTCAAATTCTGTTCGCGATGAAATATTTATTAATCAAAAGGATTATCCAAAAAGAGCTAGGAATATCTCTTTTTTGCAGCCAATAAGAAATTATACTGAAGACCTTTTGAAGGAAAATAATATCGATATATCAAACGTACCAGTTTTACCAGTAGTTCCCCAGATTCCACCATGGGAACATCAATATGCAAATTTTGATATTGACTACACAGAAACAAAAAAGGACACTAATCAAAACCTACTCAAAACTGAGGTTCAAAATCATATAAATTGTCAGTATTTAAACCACTTGAAAGTATACACGGACGGATCTGTCTTAGAATCGGGCATGTGCGGGGCTGCATTCGTTATACCCGACTTAAAAGTAAAAAGACATTTTTGTATTGGAAAAGGTTTTACAATATTCACTTCTGAATTGTTCGCAATTCTTATGGCGCTAAACTATATTTCAAATATTTCTCTTGCGATTTACAATGTCCTTTTTTGTGTTGATTCAAAATCAGTTTTACTGGCTTTAAAACATTGGGACTCTAAACTGAGAAATGATGTTATTTTTGAAATCAAGTTCCTTGTGCATTCTCTTGCTTCTAAAGGTATTGGGATAACATTTTGCTGGGTGCCATCACATTGCGGTCTTTACTGGAATGAATTGGTAGATTCTCTGGCAAAACGCGGTGCTTCAGAATGTACAAGTGACATAATGATTAATAGTATAGGTCTGCGTTTATCTTCATTTGAAATTATTTCAATTCTTGCAAACTCTGTATATTCAAAGTTTTTTAGATTTCACTTAAATCGTTTGTGTTGCCCACGAAATATAGAAATTATAATTCATAAATTACGTCTAAATGCTTGGAAAACTAAATATTCAAAAGATGTTTTCTGTACTTGTTCTGCTATTTTATCAGTCCACCATATACTGTTTGATTGCCCTGTGCTCATTGCCTCGTATAAAAGCAAAGGGATAGATCTAAGGGAAAAATACGGAAATTTCCAAAGTGTTCTGTATGATTCCGAGTCGCATGTCCTAATATCAGTTGCAGCAAGTATTTGCCAGTCACCAGTAGGTCAGTTACTATAAATGAAATTGTATAAACTTATCATCATCCATTATTTTCTTTATCCTTTCACTTTTTCCCCTCATCCCCTTTTCAGTGCATTCTTAACGTGAATGTACCATTGTCTAAATCACCTTGTAGTGAACGGACATTAAACCAATGAGAAGAAGAAGAAGAAGAACACACACACACACACAAACACACGCACGCACACACACACACACACACACACACACACACACACACACACACACACACACACAAACACACACACACACACACACACACACACACACACACACACACACACACACACACACACACACACACACACACACACTAACACTCACACACGCATGGGAAAGTTCAGTGGTTAGAGTGATTGGCTTGTGATCTGCTGACTATGGTTTGAATCTCTTTCAAGAGGATTTTTCCTCTCTAGAGAACATTAGTTCTGTAGCTACTCTTACTCCCTCAAAAAGTCCTTCGGATGGAACTATAAACAAAGGTCCCATGTGCAAACCCAATTTTGCCTCAACATTAAAACCCGTTCTTCTTTTTGAAAGAGTAAGCCATTACCTACTGGTGGGAATGGATGACAAAATTGACAAAATTGCATTCACATGGGGAATGGATGTGAATGCTTATTCCATTATCCTCAAAATAAGAGAATGGATAGATAAATAACAGTACAAGACACACACAGAGGACATGGTAGCTTAGTGGTCAGAGTGATACGCATTACACTTGAAATAAAAGAAAAATAGAGTTAAAATAAAACACACACACACACACACAAGCACACGCACATGCACACGCACATGCATACGCACACACACATACACACATACACATCACACACACATACACACAAACACACACACACACATACACACACACACACACACACACACACACACACACACACACACACACACACACACACACACACACACACACACACACACACACTCACCAGACAAGCAAATAACCAGTCATCAACCCTGCTAGACAAGATAGAAAGAAGTAATACACCAAGCAGCCAAAAATATTGACAAAGACAGCTATTGATAAAAAGATATTATCAACAGCTGTCAAAGAAATCAGTGTGGAAATCAGTGCATATAAGACGAAACTGATGACCAATAATGCCAGGGGCATCAGGGCTAATATCAGGGTCAATGACCAGAAGCCAGAAACTGTTCACAGCTTCAAGTGCTTGGGAGCCATCATATCAGTTCACAGCTTCAAGTACTTGGGAGCCATTGTATCAGTTCACAGCGCCAAGTACTTGGGAGCCATTGTATCAGACAATGGGTCCAAGCCAGAAGTAGTATGCAGGATTGCACAGACCATAACAGCTCTGTCAAAACTGGACACCATCTGGAAAGATAAAAAATACCTGACTCAACTCCAAGATCAGACTAATGCGCTCCCTTGTCATATCTGTATTCCTGTAAGCCAGTGAATAATGTCCCTGATGGCTGATTTGGAAAGAAGAGTGGAGGCAGGAGAGATGAGATGCTTCCAGGGACTCCTTGGCATATCCTACAGAGACCACATAAGCAGCGAAGACAGATGCATAACAGAATCCAGAAAAGAATTGGTCCCTACAAAAAACTATCAATCATAAAAAACCTAATGGTACTGGCATGTCACAAGATCAAAAGGACTTGCAAAAACAATACTGCAAGGCACAGTCCAGGGAGGAAGGAAAAGAGGTAGACCAAAGAAGAGGTAGGAGGACAACATAAGCCTAGGACAGGTCTAGAACTCAATGAAAATTTCAGAAAGAAGAATATAGAGAGGAATAGAGGGAACAGGTTGTCAAGTCTTCAGGGGTGCCCCAATGGTCACCAGACTAAAGGATGGATGGATGGATGGATGGATGGATGGATGGATGGATGGATAGATAGAAAAATAGATAGATAGATAGATAGATAGATAGATGGATAGATATAGATAGATAGATAGATAGATAGATAGATAGATAGATAGATAGATAGATAGATAGATAGATAGATAGATAGATAGATAGATGGATGGATGGATGGATAGATAGATAGATAGATAGATAGATAGATAGATAGATAGATAGATAGATAGATAGATAGATAGATAGATAGATAGACAGATAGACAGACAGATAGATAGACATATAGACAGATAGACAGATAGATAGATCAAAGAAAAAACAAATGATGTTCACTTTTTACAAGCTCCTTCACTCCCACCTTGACCAAAGTTGACAGCATGAAGCACGTGCAGCAGGAGTAGATTGTTCACTAACATAGAACACTGAGCCCACTCACTTCTCTGCAAATATCCAACCACAGGTAAACATATCTTAAGAGCTGTGTGTGTAGTCTACTATCAGTTTGTGGATGAATGCCATTGCACAAAGATGGACAAGGTAATTTTGTCTGTTTCTTACCTGTATGTTTCTCTGTTTTGACTGTCTTGTACAAGTATCTGTATTCCTCTGTGTGTAATTTTTAATCATGTGTGATACCCCACACCATACAGCCTTTCTTGTGCCTGTATGGAGATGATAGAGGAAAGACAATGCAGAGGGAAAGGTGTACATTACCATTTCTTCCCTTAATAAAAATGCTACTGTTTGGTAGTACACCTGCAAAGAAAGAAATCTAATATTTTTTGTAAACAAAAGAGACTGAAAAGCAATTGAGCAGTGTATGTTTTATGTGTTTTTTGTGTCTTTGTGTGTGTGCATGTGTGTATGTGTGTGTGTGTGTGTGTGTGTGTGTGTGTGTGTGTGTGTGTGTGTGTGTGTGTGTGTGTGTGTGTGTGTGTGTGTGCGCGCGCTTTAAAAAGCCTGCATACATTAGTATGAAAAAAATTTTCTTTTGCACTTTCAAATATTGAAGTTTGTATGCAAATTTCCATGTAAAGGTAGCTTGAATAATTTTGTTTGACAAGGATTTCAAAATGTCTCCTGATGAATAATATATCATATAAAAAACACTGTATTCGCTCATCAACATTTTAATTGTCATTTGGGTTAGACTATTTCTAATTCAATGAAGCAATGATCCTATATGGAACTGGTTGCTGATAATGCTCTTTTGGTGATACAAAAGAATTGGGGGTGGGGTGGGGGTTGGTGAGTTACTAAACTTATTCATTTGTTGCCACTATTGATCTTGATACCATTGCAAACAAAGAGTTGTAGAATGGAAAAGGTACCACTTTTTGTTCAATATTTCTTGGCTGAAGATGTTTAGGAAAAATTTTTTTTACTAGTGGTTGCTAGGAATCTGTTTTTTTCATTTGTCTTCAAATGATGATTTAACTTGTTTTCATACAAAGAGAGACACAGACACATAGGCTAAAAAAAAAGTATAAAAAGATGCAGGATGTTGCGTATTTGTTTTTTTTTTTTATTCGTTATTTTCTATATTATGAGGATAGTAGAATGTATAATAATGATGTTTTATACACCTAATCCCCATGTGTATGTGGTTTTGTAAATAATGTCATCCATTTCAACCAGCACGCAATGTTCAATTCAAAAGAATGGAACAGCTGTCATGTTGGCAAGATATTCTGTGAGCATTCACACATGGGGCCTTGGTTATAGTTTCATACTTAGGACTTATTCGGGGGGTGGGGGAGCTGACTTGAGTCAGCACTCTGAGGGAAAAAGTCACCTCGGATGGGGTTTGAACCCAGGTCAAGAAATCTCCAGCACATGTCCAACATTCTAATTAACAGGCTATCATGTCCCCCAATGACTTTGTATCTTGGGTTGAATATATGAAAGTAGAAACAAAACATTGTTTACATATTACTAACTCCAAAATACACAAGGGACACCTAAAAATAGTCCAAACATGTATAGAACAAAACAGAATCCTGTCACCTTCATTCTAGCCACTATTATGACCTGTTGTTGTTGCAGAGGACTTCATTTCACAAAGATCACCCAGGACAACCCAGCAAAGCAAAAATCAAGACAGATGACTCTTCAGCACAAGTCAACACTGCTGTCAACAGAAATGCTGTGACTGAACATGAAAATGTCCAAGACCTGCCTGAGACAAGTGGATTCCAAGAACAGACAACAGGACACAGTAAGAACAGTCAGGGCGAGCAGGAAACCACTGGGCACAGCCACGTTCAGCGTTTTGAAAGAGCAACACCTGACAGTGATAGAGATGAAAGTAAAGTGACATGGACAAAACCAGATATAACCAGACAAGGTTGTACAAAGTGTGATGATATTTTTATTTGTAAATTTTCCTATAAACAACATCTTTTAGCTCGATTAGGATTCAAACAATACCTCTGTAACCAGTGCACAACAATCAGTCAGACATTAGGCAACAGAAGCCAGGTAAACGTGGAAATGATTGCTGACCTTGAAGAAGGCAATGAGCAAACCACTGCTGTCAACAGACCGGTGGTAACGCACAGGGCACAAAATACACCTCCTATACCTGGAATTAGTGGCCACCCTCATCACACCCATCCCTACAACACTGACCTGACTCCACACAACTCTGAACTCACTGGGAACATGGGCACTATGGCTGGCAATACAGGACAGCTTCACAGTACCAGCAGTGACACACCTCGAAAAAAAGGAATTGCTGTGGGTGCAAAGAGGAAATCTTACCAGTGTCACGAATGTGGAAAAGTCTTAAGTACGAAGTATAAATTACAAAGCCACAGGAAGGTCCACAGAAAATAAAAACAATACAAATGTCCACAGTGTGAAAAAGCATACATGAACGAAAGCTCACTAAAGAGACATATGCAACTGCATGCTGAAGAAGGACTCTACAATTGCCAATATTATGATAAAATGTTTCCCAGGATTGACCATTTAAAAAGGCACATCAGAACACATACAAGAGAAAGGCCATACACTCGTACAATCTGTGGATTTAAGTTTACCCAAAAAGGACCTTTAAAGGGACATGAACTACTTCACACAAAAGAGAGCATGGACACTATGACTGACAATACAGGACAGCTTCACAGTACCAGTAGTGACACACTTCAAAATGAGAGAACTGCTGAAGGTGCAGAAAAAAAAACCTTATCAGTGTAACCAATGTGGAAAAATCCTTAGTAGTAAAGATAGTTTACAAAGACACATGAAGGTCCACACAGATGAAAAACCCTACAAGTGTCCACAGTGTGAAGCGTCATTCAAGTACGAAACAAACCAAACAGACACAAACGTAGGCACACAGGAACAGGACTCTACAATTGCAACGACTGTGATAAGAGGTTTCCGTCAAGATATGAATTAACAAGGCACATCAGAACACACACAGGGGAAAAGCCATACACTTGTAGTTTCTGTGGAAAGAAGCTTCCTGATAAAAGAAATTTAGAGGTGCACAACCTACTTCACATTAAAGAGT
>CM060348.1:167045-174545 GCA_030674155.1 Stramonita haemastoma | reverse complement strand
ACACACACACACACACACACACACACACACACACACACACACACACACACACACACAAGGCAAGCAATTAACCAGTCATAAAGCCTGATAGACAGATGGAGAGAAGTAATACACAACACAGCCAAAATATTGACAAATACAGCCATCCATAACAAGCATTATCAACAGCTATCAGAGAAAGAACAGCTGTTGTTAACTTTTTTCAAGCTCCTTTACTCCCTTCTTGATCAAAGTTGACAGCATGGAGCACGTGCAGCATGAGAAGATTGTTCACTAACCTAGAACACTGAGGAAACTCAGTTCTCTGCAAATATCTGAGCACAGTTTAAGGTATCTTAAGAGCTGGGTGTGTAGTCTGCTGTCAGTTTGTAGATGAATGCCATTGCAGAAAGATGGACAAGGTAATTAAAATGGTTCTTATTTCTCTGTTGTTCTGTTTTGCTTCTTACCTGTCTGTTTCTGTTTTTGTCTGTGCATTATACAGGTATCTCTCGTCCTTTGTGTGTGTTTTCTAGTCATGTGTAAGGCCCCACAACATACTGCCTGTCTTGAGTGTGCAGAGATGATAGAAGATGGTAGATGCAGAGGGAGATGTATACATTGCCATTTGTTCCTTTTTTTTGTTTAAATGTGCTACTGTTTTGTAGTACACATGTAAAATGAAAAGCAATCCCTACAATTTTTTTTAAACAAAAGATAATGATGTGCCTCTGAGTTGTGTGTGTGTGTGTGTGTGTGTGTGTGTGTGTGTGTGTGTGTGTGTGTGTGTGTGTGTGTGTGTGTGTGTGTGTTTTGGAGGGGACAAATTCATTTAAGGTCTTTTCTGATATATCAGACCAGATAGATAGATAGATAGATAGATAGATAGATAGATAGATAGATAGATAGATAGATAGATAGATAGATAGATAGATAGATAGATAGATAGTTAGTTTGAGAGAGAGAGAGAGAGAGAGAGAGAGAGAGAGAGAGAGAGAGAGAGAGAGAGAGAGAGAGAGAGAGAGAGAGAGAGAGAGAGGAGAGAGAGAGAGAGAGAGAGTATGTATCAAGGGAAGGGAAGGGGTGTAGTAGGCTATGTATTTAGAAATGAAATTCAGGGGATCCATACTTGCTAAAGGAAGAAAAAAAAGTTTGTTACCAATCTCTTAAACTACACTAAACAAAAACGAAAATGCAGTTTTAACAATTTCTAACAAAATCAAATATTCCAATTAAAATGTAGATAAAGACCAGTTACTGAATTTCACATAAGAAAAGTTTTCTAGGCTGCATGTGTGTGTATGTGTGTGTGTGTGGTTGTTTTGATTAACAGGAAAAGCACACTCACACAGTAGTATAAAAAATTGTCTTTTGCACTTATGCAAATAATTATCTATTCATTCTCTTTTCACTTTGATTCATCATATGCTCATCTAATGACAATAAAGGTGCGTATGAAGGATGCACTATGACTTGTTCAATAACAGTTTCTCTGCTACCTTTTATCTGTTTTGCAGGAGACTCCAGCTGACCAAGACTTTCCCTTCACAAATCCAGGTATACTCAGCACAGAACAAAGAGAACTGCAGTTTGCTTTAGCATTTGAGTTAATTGGGAACAGTGGTCAACCATTTGGAGATGAACATGTTCACTGCCTGCCTAAGACACCTGGTCAGAGAGAAATGATACCTGGGCACTATGACGTCATTTACCACAGCCATACTGCCACAGGATACCAGCACAATGCAGACTGGAACAGTGGATCCCTGCACAATACCACTTCCGTCAACTGTGACCACACTGGATATATAGTCACAGCAGCTGGACAGGTAAATGATTGAACTCAATGAATGATTATGTGGTAGAAACTACTTCCAGTCTGGATTTCTTGAGAGCCTTTAGCTGTTTTGCTTTAATGTGGTCTGTAATCACCATAAAAAAAAGATTCACAAGCTGCCATGGTGGAGTTGCTTCAAGCGGTTTTGTCCAATAAGCATTTCAAATTGTCTCCCCATGTATGATATATCAAATGCACTGACATTGTATTTACCCATCAATATGTGACCAATACGTTTTGGCTAGACTATTTCTAATTCAATCCAGCCATGTTCCTATGTGGAACTAGTTGCTGATAATGTGCTGAGCCATACAAAAGAATGAGAGGGGGAGTTATTGACATTTACATCTGTTGTCATAGTGATACTTTTATCATTGCAAATACATAATGATAAGACGGCAAATGCACCAACTTTTGTGCATATATCTTGGCTGAAAATATGCAGTAAAAGTTAAACGTTTTACTAGTGATTGACGCTAAGATTCTTTGCTTTTTATATTTATCTCCAGTTGATGATTTAGCCTATTGACATACAAAGAGAGGTACAGACACATAGGCAAAAAAGTATAAAAGAGGTGTACTATATTGAGTACTTGTTGTTAACTTTGTTTTATTTTTATTGCTGTTTTCATTATTCTGAAGATAGTGGGATATGCGCTTGTGTGCTTGATCACACTTGATACCTATGTGTATGTGGTTTTGTAAATAATATCGTCTATTCCCACCAGCATATAATGGCCAAGTTGTTTAAAACACGGAACAGTTCCTGACATGTGCATGACTTTATGCAAGCATTTGTATTTGGAGACTTTGCTTATAATCTCATAATAAAGACTTTTTAAGAGGGAGGAGCAGAGTTGAGCCAACACTGAGAAAAAGTCATTATAATTGAGTTTGAACCCAGGTCAGCAGATCTCTTGCACAATCATTTCCAACATTCTACTCACCAGGCTGTCATGTACCCCCATGCTAGTAATGATTTTTTTTTTATCCTGGGTTGCATGTATGAAAAAGAAGTAGAAACAAAACATTCAGTCTTTACACATCACTAACTCTGAAAAACAGAAGATACCTAGAAATAGTTCAAACATGTATAGAACAAAGCACAATCCTGTCACCTTAATTCTAGCAACTATGATGACCTCTTTTTGCAGAAGGCTTATGTTCCAAAGAATGACCCAGAACAACTCAGCAAAGCAAACATCAAGACAGATGACTCTTCAGCACAGACCAACACAGCTGTCAACAGTGATGATGTGTCTGAACATGAACATGCCCAAGACCTGCCTGAGACAAGTGGATTCCAAGAACAGACAACAGGACACAGTGAGAACAGTCAGTGCAAGCAGGAAACCACTGCGCACAGCCACGTTCAGCATTTTGAAAGAACAAAACCTGACTGTAACACATCCAGCCAGACATCAGACAACAGAAGTCAGGTAGACATGGAAATGATTCCTGACCTTGGAGAAGGCACTGAACATACCACTGCTGTCAACAGACCGATGGTAACGCCACACAACACAAGAGACATCCCCTATACCTGGGAATAGTGGCCACCCTCATCATACCCATACCTACAACACTGACGTGACTCCACACAACTCTGACTTCATTGGGAACATGGGCACTATGGCTGGCAATACAGGACAGCTTCACAGTACCAGCAGTGACACACCTCGGAAAAAAGGCATTGCTGTAGGTGTAAAGGGGAAATCTTACCAGTGTGACAAGTGTGGAAAAATCTTCAACAGAAAAAATGGTTTACAAAAACACATGGATGTCCACACAGAAGATAAACAATACAAGTGTCCACATTGTGAAAAGTCATTCAAGCACAGATCACAACTGAGCACACACAAAAAGATACACACTGGAATAGGACTCTACAATTGCCAATATTGTGATACAACGTTTACTACAAAACGTGATTTAACAAGGCACATCAGATCCCACACAGGGGAAAGGCCTTACACTTGTAAATTGTGTGGGGAAAAGTATACCAGAAAAGGAACTTTAAGCAGACACATGCTACATCACACGAAAGAGTGGCCACACAAATGCCCACTCTGTGAAAAGGGATTTTCATGCAAAAGCCACATAACCAGACACATGTCAACCCATGCAGACAGTGGCCACAGTGCACAGACTGCAGAACAACGTACAGTTCAGTAAGTCAGAGACAACACCACACAGGAGTGATAAAGTAACACTTCTAAACATGCCACTAAAAGGTACAGCTAAAAGTGTTATCATAACACAGCAACTACAACCTAGTTCATATTACATGTGATCGTCTTGAAACAAAAGCACAAAACATGGTATGCAATACTAATGTTTATGAATCCTGGTCATGTTTACGTCAGTTTTTCTTATTGTAGAGTAAAGCCAAATCTTGAAATGAAGTTTGTTCCTAAAGCATGTACATGTGTGTTTTATTCTACTATTGTCTGAATTGTGGGTTTACATTTTCCCTCCAAAAATGTATTGGAGGTTAAAAACACAGATAACACAGTAGCATGAATATTCACATTTTCAAGGATCAGGATGTTGCAGTCATTAGGATCTTTCTTCTCCAAATTATTGTTAGGCGGTTAGGCGCCATGTGCTGGTATTGCAGTGTCATTCTTTTTTTTTTTCTAGTAATGTTCTTTAACTGTAAAAAGTGTACATTTGAATTGCCCCAACACTAGTTTATATTCAAGTTTATGTGTTAAAGTTCAACAGGAAGCAGCCCAGTCTGATTGTATGGTGGTAGCTGCATTCCTGCATCCTGTGTGTGTTGCACATTGTGTGTGTTTGTGTGCATGTGTGTCTATGTGTGTGTGTATGTGTGTTTGTGTTTGTGTGTGTGTTTGTGTGTCTGTGTCTGTTTGCTCGCAGGCGTGTGTGCATGCATGCATGTGTCCGTGCGTGTGTGTGTGTCTTTGTGCGTGGACTATTTCAGCTGTAATTATAAATCCATTTACGAGAATCAGCTTTAGGTATGTTTTTAACTGTTTTTTTAATGGTAGATTTATTACAAGGTCGGTGTCCTAAGGTTTATTCTTTTTGTAATGGTGAGCAATATTCTGCTTAAAATATAATAAACCATAAAGGGAGTACCACATGTAACGTATTTGTAAAGACTGACTAGAGTTATCATGATGTCAAAAAATTACTTGGATGCATTTTGGTTTTTATTCTCACTTTCAACAACTACCAGCCAAGGTGAGGAAGTGAAGCTAAATTTTAGATTTTTTTCCTGTATAAACCTATCTATATCTTGATTTTTCCAAATAAAGAACATTATTTTAAAACATGCCTCTTTGTCATAATTGACTGGATGAAATTAGATACAGGAATATAGATTTATTCATTTAAGGCATGAGTGAATCCTTCAGAGATAAGTACTAAGAATTAGTTTATTTGGAGTGCTGGGCAATCAACAAGTCAAATATCACAAATAGCACCCCCCCCCCTTTACACCTAATCAGAAACTATGCAGCACATAGACACAGACACCTACCCACACCACCCCCCTACACACACACAAACACACACACACACACACACACACACACACACACACACACACACAACACACACACACACACACACACACATCCAGGCACACACAGACACACACAGACACACACACACACACACACATACACACACACACACACACACACACACACACACACACACACACACACACACACACACACACATCCAGGCACGCACACACGGGGCAGTCTGGTGGTTAAAGTGATGAGCGTGTGATCTGCTGACTCTGGTTCAAACCTCATTCAAGAGGATTTTTCCTCTTTAGTTAACATCAGTGCTGAGTTCACTCCCTCCAAAAGTCCTGGATGAGACTATAAACCAAGGTCACATGTGCAAACACACGCAGAATATCTTGCACACACTTTAAAATATGTTCCACGTTTTGGAAGAGTAAGCCATTACCTAACAGTGGGAATGGGTGAGAAAATTGAGAAAATCGCATTCACATGGGGACTGGAGGGAAAAAGCACATGAGTGTTTATTCTATTATCCTCGAAATAAGAGAATGAATGAAACAGATAAACAAAAGTAAAAGACACACAAACACCTACACAGAGGACATGATAGCTTGGTGATCCAAGTGATGGGCATTACAGTCAAAATAAAAGAGAGAAAACAAAACACACATGCAGATATTCAGATGAGGCATAGCTCAATATTAAATACGTATGTGTGCAAACACACAAAAATAAACATCACTGCCACAAGAAGTACCACCACCAAAACTACCATAACCACTACACCCCACACCACCACAATCGCCACTACAACTGCTATGACCCTTGTCATCATCATCATCATCATCATCATCATCATCATCATCATCACCATCATCATCATCATCATCATCATCATCATCATCATCATCATCATCATCATCAATCATCATCAATCATCATCATCATCATCATCATCATCATCATCATCATCATCATCATCATCATCATCATCATCATCATCATTATCATCATGATCAGCAGCAACAACAGCAACAACAGCAGCAGGACAATCAGCACAATCAGCAAAGTGGAGAACAGAGCACTTCTTTTCAGACCTGAGCAGATTAATAACAATATATAGCAAAAGGCAGTTTCTCACTAACGTTTCATAAATGCCATTATGAAACAAACACTGCCTCGTATTTTATATTTAATACTGCCTGATATTTCATGTTGCCTGAGATTAACAAAAAAAAAACACTTTAAGATTTAGCTTGAGGTTTTTTTTGTTTATATGTTGTTATTTATCATACTTCACCACAGTGTAGTATTTATGGAGAAGATAGAAGAATGAGTTAATCTAGCTTTAACAGTGTCTTTGCCCTTTGCTATTTGAACAGTGTCTTACTTGATAGTTACATGTACAGTTAAGATTTTATCGATTATGCTGTATATTATTTATACTATTCTTGGTATGGGCGTGATGTTTATATACCATTGTAATAGGATTTTTTTTTTAAAGTACTAGAGGATGATTTAGGCAGAAACATGTTTACACCAAAACCATGAATCTAGAAAGATGAGGCTTTAACTAAAACAACAACAAAATTAATGGAATTTTTTCACACTGAAATAAAGCTCAGTTTAGAGACTCGTGTTGTTCTTTGCAGCAAACCATACATACAATCCACCTCTGGTATCAGTCTGTGTGATGTACCATGTTCATGTACATAGTGACAATCATATCAAAATAGCAGCAGCAATGCTATTAACTTACAAATACAGATTGCATTCACCAATGGTAAATTTTCATGTGGTAATAACATCCTTACGGGTAGCATATAGCCACTGGAGGAAGGTAAAAAATGTGGTTTGCCATCCATAATTAGGTGTATTTTGATTTTTAAGAAATCTGATGTTTTCTTTAAAAGTTGTATCCATACATTCTTTTTTTGTTGATGGCTATGCTACATGCATTAGAGGCCTATTTCAACTAGACTTTAATTGATTGTCTCATAAAAAAAAAAAAAACTTGCAACCATACATCAGGGTCTAGTTGATGGTGGAAAGGTCTGCAATCAGGAACTAAAAGTGCAGCCTCACATTTTGTAAACAAACAGAACCATAAGCCTACTAATTGATTATCAATTTTTACCTAGTGGTTTCCAAGAACACACACACACACACACACACACA
>CM060348.1:162045-164545 GCA_030674155.1 Stramonita haemastoma | reverse complement strand
TCTAGTTGTAGAAGTGTGAAATAAAAATAGAAATAACTCACCAATTATATTCATATTCCTAGCTCTCCTACAAACATTCCACACTTTAACCACAACATGTGTATACAAAATAGAGACTGTCACCAGAATTCTAGCAAATACCATATGTTGTTGTTGCAGATAACTTCCGTTCTCCAAAATGTCCCAGGGCGACCAAGGGAAGCAAAAATCAAGACAGAGGACTCTTCAGCACAGACCAACATAGCTGCCAAGACAGATTATGCAGCTAAACTTGGAAATGCCCAAGACGTACCTGAGACAGGTGTACTCCGAAAACAGTCAACTGGGCACTTTGAAAACATTCAGTGCAAACAGGAAACCACTGAGTACAGGCACACTTATGCTTGGAATAATGAAAATGCTGACACTGCCTGTACTTGTAACTGTAACCACCATGCAGTCCTCATATTGCAAACGTCACTGCCGTGGTTGAATATGGAATCCTTTCTACAGGTGTTTCTTTCCCAGGTGAAGTCAAAATGACCAAGGACACATGTGACTTCACTGTGTGTGTTCCCAAATCCCTGTTCTCAAAGGTGTTATAGATGGGCTTGGTGTTGAAGAGTTAAAGAATAGCATAGAAAGATATTTATACAACACAAATAGAAACAAGGAAGACGTATCCAGACACTACAGATCTGTTCTTAGTCAGATCACAGCAGACGACTTTGACACAACTGAAAGAACAGAACCAGAAATTGTAGAAACACAAACACAATACACATGCATGAAGTGCAGTGAGGATTTTATCTGTACATTTTCTGTTAAACAGCATCTTTTAGCTCACTCAGCTTTAAAGCCATGCCTCTGTGAAAAGTGTACATCATCCAGTCAGACATCAGACTGTAGAAGACAGGTAAACCTGGAAACGATTCATGATAATGGAGAAATCCTTGAACAAAACACTGCTGTCAACAGTCAACAGGTAAAGCACACTGAACAAGAGACACACTTGTGTGATGAGAGTGAGATAACAATTAGTAAAACCACAAATGCAGAAAGAAAAGACTGCAACCAAGCTTCGCACAAGAGGGAGCAAATAAAAGCCAATAGAAAGCCAAATCTGTACAATGTACGAAAAAGAAAACTTTCGACTGTTGAAATAAAAGAAAGCTGCAAAATACCTGCACAGTGTCATAACAGGGTGGACAATGATAGTCTTACACCTGCTCATACAGGTGAGGTTAAAGATGCTGACAGTGACACAAATCAGGGTAGACAGAGCACTTCAGAAACATTGATGAATAAAACCACTGCCGTCAACAGACCTATGGTAAAGCACACAACACAAGAGATACCCCCTATACCTGGGAATAGTGACCACCCTCATCACACCCATCCCTACAACATTGAAGTGACTCAACACAACTTCACTTCACTGGGAACATAGGCACTACGGCTGGCAATACAGGACAGCTTCACAGTACCAGCAGTGACACACCTCAGAATAAAGGAACTGATGTAGGTGCAAAGGAGAAATCTTACAAGTGTCATAAGTGTGGAAAAATCTTCAGTAGAAAGGGTGGTTTACAAAACCACATGAATGTCCACACAAAAGAAAAACAATACAAATGTCCACAGTGTGAAAAAGCATACAAGCGCAAAAGCGATCTAAAGAGACACGCACAACAGCACACTGGAGAAGGACTCCACAATTGCCAATTTTGTGATAGGGCGTTTACCAGGATAGACCATTTAAAAAGTCACATCAGAATCCACACAGGAGAAAGGCCATACACTTGTAGAATCTGTGGAGTTGAGTTTACCCAAGAAGAAAATTTAAAAAGACATGAACTACTTCACACAAAAGAGAACATGGGCACTATGGCTGACAATACAGGACAGCTTCACAGTACCAGCAGTGACACACCTCGGAATAAGGGAACTGCTGTAGGTGCAGGGAAAAAACCTTGCCAGTGTACCAAATGTGGGAAAATCCTCAGTAGGAAATATAATTTAAAGGTACACATGAAGGTCCACACAGAAGAAAAACAATACAAGTGTTCACAGTGTGAAAAGACATTCAAACACAAATTGGGACTGAACAGACACAAACGTCTTCACAGTACCAGCAGTGACACACCTCGGAATGAGGGAACTGTTGTAGTTGTCGGAAAAAATCTTACCAGTGTAACATATCTGGGAAAATCATCAGTAGTAAAGATAATTTAAAAAGACACATGGATGTCCACATAGGAAAAAAATCTTTCCAGTGTAACAAATGTGGAAAAATCTTCAGTAGAAAAGATAATTTGAAGTTACACATGCGTGTCCACTCAGAAGAAAAACAATACAAGTGTCAACAGTGTGAAAAGGCATACAAGCACAAGTTAGGTCTGAGCAGACACACACTACTGCACACAGGAAGAGGACTCTACTGTTGCCAATATTGTGATAAGAGGTTTACTACAAAACATGACTTAACAAGGCACATCAGAACCCACACAGGGGAAAAGCCATA
>CM060348.1:144545-152045 GCA_030674155.1 Stramonita haemastoma | reverse complement strand
TTCAAACATGGGGGATGAGGGGAGAAGATCACTGGAGGGATGTTGTAGTCAGTACCCCAGGTTGGCATATCACTCTGGCTCTACATCAAAGCTGTTGTTGCTGTCAGTAGGGGACTAAGTAGGGGGTGTCCTATGTATCATACATCAGAACAGGCACAACAGAACACCACCAGAGACCAGACAGCAGTGCAGGACCTCTCTGGCGGGTGATACTAAGACAGTGTAACATTGATGAACTCCCTGTGGACTTCTAACCATGAGGATGTGGCATAAAGTATGATATAGGTATGGCTGAGTTGGATAAATAAAAAAGCGGTGTAAACACAGCAGAATAGGAATGCCAGAGAAGGTTAGGTAGAACACATTGCAAATCAAAACTATTTATTTTGCAAAGAGAATAAGACAATGTGCAGGCTTAGTTTAATATTTTGTATCTGAAAAAAAATTACGAAAATTGTTAAACAACCCCCCCCCCCCAAACTATGAAAAAACATCACCACAGGTGTCTAAACATAATCCACTCTGAAATTGATACCAATGTATATTCACCCCTTCTTGATGTTACAGATAACGTCAGTTCTACAGAACGATTTAGGACAACCAAACAATGCAGAAGTCAGCACAGATGACACTTCATCACACAGCACCATGACTGTCAACCCTGATGTTGTAGCAGACAAAGGAAATGTTGAATATATATCTGACACCAGAGGCTACACTGACCTTTACTTCCATGACAGTGATGGCACCAGGCACCCTATACCTGGGAATAGTGGCCACTCTCATCACACCCACTCCTACAACACTGATGTGACTCAACACAAGTCTGACTTCACTGGGAACATGGGCACTATGGTTGGCAATACAGGACAGCTTCACAGTACCAGCAGTGACACACCTCAGAATGATGGAACTGCTGTAGGTGCAGGAAAAACATCTTACCAGTGTAACATATGTGGGAAAATCATCAGTAGTAAAGACAATTTAAAAATGCATATGGATGTCCACACAGGAAAAAAATCTTTCCAGTGTAACAAATGTGGAAAACTCTTCAGAAGAAAAGATTATTTGAAGTTACACATGAGTGTCCACACAGAAGAAAAACAATACAAGTGTCAACAGTGTGAAAAGGCATACAAGGACAAGTTATGTCTGAGCAGACACACACGTATACACACTGGAATAGGACTCTACAACTGCCAATATTGTGATATGATGTTTACCACAAAACAAGGTTTAACAAGGCACATCAGAACCCACACAGGGGAAAAGCCATACACTTGTAGTTTTTGTGGAAAAAAGTTTGCCCTTAAAGGAAATCTAAACAGACACATGCTATATCACACAAAACAGTGGCCACACAAATGCCCACTCTGTGAAAAGGGATTTTCATGCAAAAGTAAGTTAACCAGACACATGTCAACCTATGCACACAGCGGCCACAGTGCACAGACTGCAGAACAATGTTCAGTGGAACATCAAGTTCAGTCAGACACAGGCAACACCACACAGGACTGATAAAACAACATCTGTGGACAGCTAACTTAATGATGCATTTAAAACTGTTCTCAAAACACAGCTAGGACAAGCTAATACCCATGATATGTGACCTTCTTGAAACAAAAAGGCAACATTAAAGTGTTATTCAATAATTCCTATGATTTTTTATCAGGCATATAAGTCAGACTCTATGAATGTAAGGTAAAACCAAATTATAGAATGAAGTTTGTCTGTTAAACATGTATATGTGTGTTTTTATCCTATTCTAACATAATTGGGCATTTAATTTTCCAACAACAAACTGTATACCACCTGAGAACCACAGGTTCGATAACACAGTAGCAAGAACATTTAAATTGTTAAGTATCAGGATGTTCTTCTACAAATTATTGCTTTAGTGATATACGCTTGTATTGCAGTGTTATCCTGTTATTCTATTTTATTGAGTATTTGGTCCTTTAACTATAAATACTGTACATTTGAATTGTCCCAACACTAGTTGATATTGAAATTTATGACTTAAAGGGAATCAGGGGCCAGCACAGTCTGTAACTTTTAGTGCATGCATGCGCATGTGCGTGGGTGCGTGCCTGCTGTGGTGTGTGTGTGTTAGTGTGTGTAAGTCTGTGTGTATGTGTGTGTGTGTGTGTGTGTGTGTGTGTGTGTGTGTGCGCGCGTGCGCGCGCGCGCGCGCGTGTGTTGTGTGTGTATGTGTGTGTGTATATTTAGCATGTGTGTGTGCGCACCGCACGTGCGTGCATGCGGGATGCGTGCGTGCTTGTGTGTGTGTATATCGTGCATGCGCGTGTGCGTGCGCGTGCGCGCGCGCGTGTGCGTGTATGTATGCATGTATGTGTGTGTGTGTGTGTGTGTGGTGCGTGCGTGCGTGTGTGTGTGTGTGTGTGTGTGTGTGTGTGTGTGTGTGTGTGTGTGTGTGTGTGTGTGTGTGTGTGTGTGTGTGTTTCAAGTTGTAATTAGAAAGCCATTTAGATATATCAGATTAAAGTACGTTTTTTTAACTTTCATTTTTATGGTAGATTTGTTACAAGGTTCGGTGTCCAGAGGTTTATTCTCTTTGTAATGTTGAGCAATATTCTGCTTAAATTATAATAAACCATAAATGGAGTACCACATGTAACGTATTTGTAAAGACTGACTAGAGTTATCATGATGCCAAAAAATTACTTGGATGCGTTTTGCTTTTTATTCTCACTTTCAACAAGTAATAGCCAAGATGAGGAATTGAAGCTACATTTTAGATTTTTTTCTTGTATAAACCTGTCTATATCTTGATTTTTCCAAATAAAGAATATTATTTTAAAACATGCCTCTTTGTCATAATTGACTGGATGAAATTAGATACAGGAATATATATTTCTTCATTTTAGGCATGAGTGAATACTTCAGAGATAAGTACTAAGAATTAGTTTATTTGGAATGCTGAGCAATCAACAAGTCGAATATCACAAAAACCCCCCCCCCCTTACACCTAGTCCCAAACCCATGCACCCACACAGACACAGACACCACACCTACCCACACCCACAACCCACCCACCCATCACCCACCCTCACACACACACACACACACACACACACACACACACACACACACACACACACACACACTACACACACACACACACACACACACACACACACACACACACACACACACACACACACACACACACACACACACACACACACAGATAAAACAAGGGGGAGGGATAGCCTAGTGGTCAGAACATTGCGTTGGCAATTTGACAACCTGGGCTGAGTCTGGTCGAGGGGATTTTTCTCCTAGAGTTAACATCAGTGCTGACTCCACTCTCCCCAAAAGTCCCTGGGATGAGACTTTAAACCGAGGCCCCGTGTGCGAACGCACGCAGAACACCTTGCGCACACGTTAAATCCTGTTCCGCCTTTGGTAAGTGTAGGCCATCGTGTGCCGGTGGGAACAGATGACATTAACAAAACTGCATACACACGAAGACTGGATGAAAAAAAGCACAAGACTGCTTATCGTATTATCCTCGATTTAAAAGATTTTTTTAAAAAAATGAATGAAAACACACACACACACACACACACAACACACACACACACACACACACACACACACACACACACACACACACACACACACACACACATGCACGGACGCACACTCGGGTCAGTCTGGTGGTTAAAGTGATGAGCGTGTGATCTGCTGACTCTGGTTCAAACCTCATTCAAGAGGATTTTTCCTCTTTAGTTAACATCAGTGCTGAGTTCACTCCCTCCAAAAGTCCTGGATGAGACTATAAACCAAGGTTACATGTGCAAACACACGCAGAATATCTTGCACACACTTTAAAATATGTTCCACGTTTTGGAAGAGTAAGCCAGTACCTAACAGTGGGAATGGGTGAGAAAATTGAGAAAATCGCATTCACATGGGGACTGGATGGAAAAAGTACATGAGTGCTTATTCCATTATCCTCGAAATAAGATAATGAATGAACAGATAAAGAAAAGTAAAAGACACACAAACACGTACACAGAGGACATGATAGCTTGGAGGTCCAAGTGATGGGCATTACAGTCAAAATAAAAGAGAGAAAACAAAAAACACACATGCAGATATTCAGATGAGGCATAGCTCAATATTAAATACGTATGTGTGCAAACACACAAAAATAAACATCACTGCCACAAGAAGTACCACCACCAAAACTACACCTACCATAACCACTACTACACTCACCCTTGCACTCACAATGCTCATCTTCATCATCTCATCATCATCATCATCATCATCATCATCATCATCATCATCATCATCATCATCATCATCATCATCATCATCATCATCATCATCATCATCATCATCATCATCATCATCATCATCATCATCATCTATGATCAGCAGCAACAACAGCAACAACAGCAGCAGGACAATCAGCACAATCAGCAAAGTGGAGAACAGAGCACTTCTTCTCAGACCTGAGCAGATTAAAAATAATATATAGCAAAAAGCAGTTTCTCACTAACGTTTCATAATTGCCATTACGAAACAAACACTGCCTCTTATTTTATATTTAATACTGCCTGATATTTCATGTTGCCTGAGATTAACAAAAAAAACCCACTTTAAGATTTAGCTTGAGGTTTTTTTTGTTTATATGTTGTTATTTATCATACTTCACCACAGTGTAGTATTTATGGAGAAGATAGAAGAATGAGTTAATCTAGCTTTAACAGTGTCTTTGCCCTTTGCTATTTGAACAGTGTCTTACTTGATAGTTACATGTACAGTTAAGATTTTATCGATTATGCTGTATATTATTTATACTATTCTTGGTATGGGCGTGATGTTTATATACCATTGTAATAGGATTTTTTAAAGTACTAGAGGATAATTTAGGCAGAAACATGTTTACACCAAAACCATGAATCTAGAAAGATGAAGCTTTAACTAAAACAACAACAAAATTAATGGAATTTTTTCACTCTGAAATAAAGCTCAGTTTAGAGACTCGTGTTGTTTCTTTGCAGCAAGTCATACATGCAATCCACCTCTGGTATCAGTCTGTGTGATGTACCATGTTCATGTACATAATAACAATCATATCAAAATAGCAGCAGCAATGCTATTATCTCACAAATACAGATTGCATTCACCAATGGTAAATTCTCTATGTGGTAATAACATCCTTACGGGTAGCATATAGCCACTGGAGGAAGGTAAAAAATGTGGTTTGCCATATAATTAGGTGTATTTTGATTTTTAAGAAATCTGATGTTTTCTTTAAAAGTTGTATCCATACATTCTTTTTTTGTTGATGGCTATGCTACATGCATTAGAGGCCTATTTCAACTAGACTTTAATTGATTGTCTCATAAAAAAACAACTTGCAACCAGACATCAGGGTTTTAGTTGATGGTGGAAAGGTCTGCAATCAGGAACTAAAAGTGCAGCCTCACATTTTGTAAACAAACAGAACCATAAGCCTACTAATTGATTATCAATTTTTACCTAGTGGTTTCCAAGGAACACAACACACACACACACACACACACACACACACACACACACACACACACACACACACACACACTGGACAAGCAATTAACCAGCGATCAATCCTGCTATTTTATTATTTATTATTAATTTTTACTTATTTATTCTTTTATAGCGAGGATAATGGGATAAGTACACACACACACCACACACACACACACACACACACACACACACACACACACACACACACACACACACAAAACACACACACACACACACACACACACACACACACACACAACACACACAACACACAAACACACACACACACACACACACACACACACACACACACACACACACACACACACACACACACACACACACACACAAACACACACACACACACACTAGACAAGCAATTAACAAGCAATCGATCCCGCTATTTTATTATATTTATTTTTTTATTTTTTCTTTTATATCGAGGAAAATGGGATAAGCACTCATGCGCTTTTTTTCATGTAGTCCCATGTGTATGCAGTTGTGTAAATATTGTCATCTGTTCCCACTGGCACACAATGTCATACTTTTATGGAAAGCGAACAGGATTTAACTGTGGGCAAGATGTTCTATGTACATTTGCACACAAGATTCAGTTTACAGCCTCATCTGAAAGACTTTTGGGGAGAGTGGAGTCAGCACTGATGTTAACTCCAGAGAAAAATCACCTCCAACGGGATTCGAAGTCTGGGTCATCAAATTGCCAGTGCAATGTTCTGACCACAAGGCTATCCCGTCCTGCTAAACAGATGGAGAGAAGTAATATACAGTGCAGCCAAAAAGTACTGACAAATACAGTCATCCATAACTAGCATTATCAACAGCTATCAAAGAAAGGAACAAATGATGTGATCTTTTTTCAAGCATCTTCACTCCCATCCAAAGTTGACATCATGGAGCACGTGCAGCAAGAGAAGATTGTTCACTAACCTAGAACACTGAGCACATTCAGTTCTCTGCTGATATCTGAGCACAGTTTAAGATATATTGAGAGCTGGGCCTGTAGTCTACTGCCAGTTTGTGGATGAATGTCATTGCACAAAGATGGACAAGGTAATTATGCTTGTTTCTTACCTGTCTGTTTGCTTTGTTTTTTCTGTGCATTGTACATGTATCTGTCTTCCTTTGTGTGTTTTGTAGTCATGTGTAAGACTGACACAATACTGCCTGTCTCGATGTGTGTAGTGAAGAGGATGGTAGATGCAGAGGGGGGAAAAATATACCCCTACCATGTGTTCCCTTTTTAGAATCTGATTTTTTTTTTTGGAAGCAAATCTGTAAAAAAAGTAATTGTTATATTTTCAAAAAAAAAAAAAGAATGATGTGCTTTTGAGTACTTGGTGTGTGTGGAGGGGGGAGGGGTTCAAGTCATTTAAAGTCTTTTTAGAGAGAGAGAGAGAGGAGAAGAAGAGAGAGAGGAGAAGGGGAGAGGAGGGGGAGAGAGAGAGAGAGAGGAGAGAGAGAGAGAGAGAGAAGACAGAAGACAACAGACAGACAGACAGACAGCGACAGACAGACAGCAGACAGACAGAGACACAGAGAGAGAGGGAGATTGGGTGTGTGAGTATCGAGAAAGGGAAGGGGTTTTTTTGGCAATGTATTGGAAAAGGAAATTTAGGGGATCAATACTTGTGTGCCAGTAGGAATTGTTACAAAGGGTTTAAAAAGCATGCTTATAGCTGTTGTGTTTAGGGGCACCCTCTTTAAAGTCAGAATTTCAGGACATAAATAATTTGGGGGGGTGGGGGATGTTAAACAAATATTAAAAACCTAACCCTTGGTAAGTTTTAGAGTTTTAGACTAGAACAGCAAAAACATCATTACACTATTTGGGAATATCATGTTTTTTACCTACCAAAAGTTTCTTATCCATTTTGGTCAGTATTTTTTATGCCATTCAAATTATTTTTGTTTAATGCATACAAGCAGTGG
>CM060348.1:127770-135270 GCA_030674155.1 Stramonita haemastoma | reverse complement strand
AGAGAGAGAGAATGAATGAATGAATGAATGTGTGTGTGTGTGCGTGCGTGCGTGCGTGCGTGCGCGCCAGGGAAAGAAAGAAAACAAGCAGCATAACCATCCATCGATCCATCCGTCCATCCATCCATCCATCCATCCATTCATCCAGACAGGCAGACGAATAGACAGACAGACACAGGCATGTAAGGCTGTACTATAAGGATTGAAATGAAAACTCAGCAGAAATCCCTCATTGGTGACGGCGTAAGGCAATTACCGTAACCCCATCCATCACTCGAAGGATTAGGTAGGCGGAGGTAAGAGCCACACAGTGGTGAGAGTGATGCGCTCGTGGTCTGCTGACCCAGGTTCGAATCTCGTTCAAGAGGTTTTTTCTTCTGGAGTTAACATAAATGCCGACTCCACTCCCTACCAAAAATCCTTCGGATGAGATAATAAATCGAGGTCCCGTCTGCGAACGCACGCAGAACATCTTCCACACACACGTTAAAACCCGTTCCGCTTTTCGGAAGAGTAGGCCATTGTGTGCTGGTGAGAACAGATGACATGTTTTTGTGCGTTGGTTGGTTGGTCGGTTGGTTGGTTGTTTTTTTTTCCTGTTTTTGTTTTGTTTTGTTTTGGGGGAAGTTTGTTGTTGTTGTTGTTGTTGTTGTTTTGGGGGGGTCGTTCCCTGGCGAAAGATCATAATTATGTTTACCAATCATGAGATTTTTGCCTGTGCGACCGTTTTTGCCCACCATTAGGGTAGTAGCTTTCATTCATTCATGCATACATTCGTGTGTTCGTTCGTTTATTCCTTCACTCACTCATTCACCCACTCATTCATTCATCCACACACTCACGGAACGGGATAGCCTAGGGGTCAGAACATTGCGCTCGCAATTTGACGACCCGGGTTCGATTCCCGTTCGAGGGGATTTTCCCCCTGGAATTAACATCAGTGCTGACTCCACTCTCCCCAAAGTCCTTCGGATGAGATTATAAACAGAAGCCCCGTGTGCGAACGCACGCAGAACATTGCGCACATGTTAAAACCCGTTCCGCTTTTCGTAAGAGTAGGCCATTGTGTGCTGGTGGGAACAGATGACAAGATTTATAAAACTGCATACACACTGGGACTAATGTAAAAAAAGCACACGAGTGCTTATTCCATTATCCTCGATATAAAAGAATAATCATTTTTTTTAAATCATTCATTTATTCATCCACATATTTATAACGGCATTGCTAATAAAGATCAAATTTTATTTTTCTTGACCAAGATACAGTTCATCTTCCGATTGGAACTGAACATCGTTTTGAGGTACCACCATTGGGTTTTTTGGGTTGTTTTTTTTTAATGACGAAAAATCCCTGAAGTCGGAATGCGGCTACCTTAGTTAAAGGTCCTTCGGATGAGACTATAAACCGAGGCGCCGTGTGCGAACGCACGCAGAACATCTTGCGCACACGTTAAATCCTGTTCCGCTTTTCGTAAGAGTAGGCCATCGTGTGCCGGTGGGAACAGATGACATTTACAAAACTGCATACACACGGGGACTGGATAAAAAGCACATGAGTGTTTATTCAATTATCCTCGATATAAAAGAATAATATATTTTTTTTAATCATTCATTTATTCATCCACATATTTATAACGGCATTGCTAATAAAGATTAAATTTCATTTTTCTTGACCAAGAAACAGTTCATCTTCCGATGGGAACTGAACATCGTTTTGAGGTACCACCATTTTTGTTTTGTTTTGTTTTGTTTTGTTTTTTAATGATGAAAAATCCCCGAAATCGGAATGCGGCTACCTTAGTTAAAGGTGGGCAATAAAAGTCGCACATACAAAATGCCACCATTGGCGAACTTTGGAGCTCTAGCCGAGGAACGAAATGAAAAATGACAAGAGATAAACAAACATAAAATAGAACCCCCAAAAAAACAACAACAACAACAACAACAACAACAAAACAAAATAACAAATAAAGAAAACCCAAACCAAACCAAAACCCAAACAATAAAAAACCCACCAAACAAACAAAAAAAGAGAAAAGTTTTGCAATTAAAAATAAATTAAAACTTGCGTCATAATTTCTGTTTATGTCACATCACACCTATGCACAAACTCAACTGAGGGCTGGACTATGGGTCTAGGAAAAAAAAAGAAAAAAAAAAAGAATATATATATATATATTTATATTATATATATATATATATATATATATATATATATATATATATATATATATATATATTATATATATATAAAGACAAAATTAAAAGTGCACTGTCCGTCCACATTATTTCACAAGAAAAGAATTTTCTGGCTACTTTTGCAATCAACAACTGTGTATATGATTGTACAGAAGCGGTGAGAGCAGGCAGCAACCCTATGGAGAATCAGTATAGGCAAGTCTATTTACTTACTTATTTACTTATTTATTTATTTATTTATTTATTCATTCATTCATTTATTTATTTATTTATTTGTTTGTTTGTTTGTTTATTTATTTGTTTGTTCTTTTATATCGAGGATAATGGAATAAGCCCTCATGTATTTTTTTTTTACATCCAGTCCCCGTGTGTAGGCAGTTTTGTAAATTTTGTTAACTGTTCCCACCAGTACTCAATGACCTACTCTTTCGAAAAGCGGAACAGGATTTAACATGTGCGCAAGATGTTCTGCGTGCGTTCTCACACAGGGCCTCGGTTTATAGTGTCATCCGAAGGACTTTTGGGGAGAGTGGAGCCTGCACTTATGTTAACTCTAGGGGAAAATCCCCTTGAACGGGAATCGAACCGGAGTCGTCAGATTGCGAGCGCAGTGTTCTAACCAATAGGCTATCCTGTCCCCCCACCCCCCCCCAATCACGCCCCTTACACTTGCAGAATGACTAAAACTAATTAAAATAGATAACAATGATGACAGTCTGTTAGTCTGGTCAACAAACTTTGTTTAATTCACATACCTGCATAAAGCCCACGAATTTGACCCTGAGACACCAAAAGACGAGTGTAATCCATGATACCTCTGGCGACACTCGTACATCGACTCAACAGACGACAAACTTCAAACCCCTACGCCCACAAAGGGGGCCATGCGAGCCCAAAAACTGAGAAACTGAGCAGACGACATGTCAATTCTCTCCCTTGACAGTCCCAGGTAGCGCAGTGTTGCCATGTCCATCATCTGATTGGTCGCCTGGGGGTCAGAGGTTAATGATCTGTTTGGTTGATGCTCCCGTTTCTCTTTTCTGTCTCGTCTTTGCCCATCGTGGTAATTGCGGTAATAATTATTTGGGTGAACGTGTGTGTGTGTGTGTGTGTGTGTGTGTGTGTGTGTGTGTGTGTTGATTTGATTTATTCTTTTATATCGAGGATAGTGGAGTAAGCACTCTTGTGCTTTTTTTCATCCAGTCCCCGTGTGTATGCAGTTTTGAAAATGTCATCTGTTCCCACCGGCACATGATGGCCTACTCTTACGAAAAGCGGAACAGGATTTAACGTGTGCGCAAGATGTTGTGCGTGCGTTTGCACACGGGGCCTCGGTTTAAAGTCTCATCCGAAGGATGTTGTGTGTGTGTGTGTGTGTGTGTGTGTGTGTGTGTGTGTGTGTGTGTGTGTGTGTGTGTGTGTGTGTGTGTGTGTGTGTGTGTGTGTGTCCCTTTTTGATGAAAAGAATTTCTGGTGATGCATTCAGCTAGCTTCTTTAATAGGCCTATTGGTGGGAGCAGATGACAGGATTGACAAAACTGCATACACACGGAGACTGGATGCAAAAAAGCACACGAGTGCTTATTCCATTATCATCGATAGAAAAGAATAAATGAATAAATAAATAAATAAATAAATAAATAAAATATTTCTAGTTTCATTGTTATCATTGACTGTATAGCATTGTATTCTATTACTTTTGTTGTTGTTGTATTGGACCGTTTTGTATTGCATTGCATTGATTTAAATAATATTATTATATCAATTGTATTGTGTTGTATTGATGTTAATAGATTGAACCTCATTGGCAGTGTAGTCAGGTGCTCTTCTTATCATTTTATCATCGCTTACAGTCCCCAGTTCACCCAGCTGTCAATGGGTATCTGCCCTCTTTCGGGTCAGGGAAGGTAAAGCAGTGAGGGAGAGCCACCCTCAATGCGCTGGCCCCTAGAGAAGCTGAGGTCTCTGATGCCTTGCTCCCCTACGACCACATAGGTTATGGGACACCATCATCATCGTCATTATTTGTGGTATGGGAACATATAACAAGATTTACAAAACTGCATGCACATGGGACTGGATGTAAAAACAACAACACATGAGTAACAATTAGGTAATCCACTTGTAGGAAGCGGTGTTTTCTTCAAAAGGGCAAGTTTAAGAGCACGTTTTACAGGCTTAATAATAATACATGGAATTTGTATAGCGCTATATCTTGCAAAAACAAATCAAAGCGCTTGCATTCAACCTACACGACGCACAATCAGCAACTATTTAGTTTTGACAAATTCGAATGTACACAAATAATGGTTTCAAAGTGCTTGCACTGGCAGAATCCCACAGGGTTGAAGCATAATCTATTGAGGATTGTAAATAAACTTGAAAAAATAATTACCTTGAATGAAAGTCAAGAAAGTGTGTAATTTTTCTGTCAACTGGTATACTCTTTGGGGATAAATATAATTATTTGCATAGGTGAGAGATGTGATGGAACCAGCTGATATTTTCATCGATTGTTACTCCTAGGACTTTGTGGTGAGAGGTTTGTTCAATTGCTTCCTTATTGATCTGGATGGGAAACAGTTTGTGAGATACATTTTGTCGCTTTTGTCTGGTGGTGATAAGCATGCATTTTGTTTTTTGGGGGGTGTATTGTTATGGAAGGAAGGAAGGTGGCAGGATGGTTAAGACGTTCGCCTGCCAATATGTAAACCATGAGTTTCTGGGTTCTACCCAGCCTCGGCCTTTCTTCCCAGTTTGACGAAAAAATCGAACTGAATGTCAGTCATTCGGATGAGACTCGGAACCGAGGCCCCGTGTGCGAATGCACACAGAACATCTTGCGCACACGTTAAAATCCCGTTCCGCCTTTCGGAAGAGCAGGCCATCGTGTGCCGGTAGGAAGGAAGACAAAATTATAACAAACCAGCATGCACACAGGTGTCGTGTTAAGACACCATCCCTGAGGAAAAGTTGGCGAGTTGGAGTCCCAGAGCGGCTCGGGGCTGTATATGGCAACGTTCTGGTGGCTCCTGCAACGGTGTTGGAACCATTCGTATCGGTCATTGCCTTTCCAATGGATCATTCCAGTGCCGTGGAGAGGGGGGGTCTGTTGCATGGGTAACAGCTTGCCCTCCATGCATACATGCCCAGGCTTTGAGCTCTAAAGACTAGAGCGCAACTCCATAGTCTTCCGAGACTGATGGGTGCCTATTACTACTATTGTCATGTGATTCAGTTTTGTCCATTTGACAAGATCATCAGTGCTTTTTTGTAATATGGTTGCAAGATACTCAATGCCGTTATGACTCGTATGTATGGTTGTGTCATCAGCAAATAGTTCACATTTAGAATTGATATGTAGAGGAAGGTCATTTATGTATAATGAAAAGAGAATTGGCCCTAGTATGGATCTTTGTGGTACCCCATAATGAATGGGCTTCAGTTTGGACTCGGATGTAGCTATTGAGACACATTGTTACCTGTTTGTAAGATAGGCATTAAGTAGTCCTAGGGTGTCTATAGAGATGTTATATTGATTTAGCTTTTTGAGAAGAAGTTTGTGGTCAATCATATTAAATGCCTTCTTGAAATCTACAAATAATACTCCATAAAATTTATTGTCATCAATGTTTGATAGCCAATTGTCTACAAGACTAGTCAGTGCCCTGTGACATGAATGATTTTGTCTAAATCCAGACTGATTAGGGTGAAGTAGGTTGTTGATATCTATATGATGGACTAGGTGTTTATTGATATGTTTTTCCAGGGGCTTTCAGAGCATAGGTATGATAGAGATTGGCCTATAGTTTGACGAGTCAGGAGTATCACCAGACTTGTAGATGGGTATCACTTTAGCACATTTGAAGGCGTTGGGGAAATAGTTTTTGTCAAGACAAAGGTTATATATAAAGTCATGTTAGGTTATATAAAGTCATTCGGATGAGACTATAAACCGAGGCCCCGTGTGCGAACGCACGCAGAACATCTTGTGCACACGTTAAAACCCCGTTCCACCTTTCGGAAGAGCAGGCCATCGTGTGCCGGTAGGAAGGGATGACAAAATTATTATAAAAAAACCAGCATGCACACAGACTGATGGGTGCCTACTCTCTCTCTCTCTCTCTCTCTCTCTCTCTCTCTCTCTCTCTCTCTCTCTCTCTCTCTCTCTCTCTCTCTTCTCTCTCTCTCTCTCTCTCTCTCTCTCTCTCTCTCTCTCTCTATCTCTCTCTCTTTATATATATATATATATATATATATATATATATATATATATATATATATATATATATATATATATATGTGTGTGTGTGTGTGTGTGTGTGTGTGTGTGTGTGTGTGTGTGTGTGTGTGTGTTAGAGTGTCTGTGATAACTGGGGCTGATAGTTTTAATATTTTGCTGTCTATTCCATCAAGACCACGTGTTCTTGATTGTTTGAGGTGAGTTAGATAGTTACAGACCTCAGGAACAGATATGAATGGTATGTGAAGTTTAGAAGGAATAATTATGCTTTTCTTGGCAGTATTGTTTTAATTCATTGAGGTCATTGGACTTTGAATTATCATTGCTAATTATATTAGCAATATTATGCTAATAATAATAATTATTAGCATAATTATTAGCATAATTATTATGCTAATTATGTTAGCAAATTCCCTGATGAAGTGGTTGTTAAGTTTTCCAGTAGAAATGTCTTTGATTATGTTTGATTTGGAAGATGGCTGATTGTTTGTTATCTGATTTATTGCTCGCCATACAGTCTTTGATTTTTGTTTGGAAGATAGTAAGTCTTGAAAGTTTTTGTTTTTTTTCACGCGGTTTTTGTGAGATTATGGAGTTTCTTCATTTTTTTGACTCGTCATGATAGTTGTGTTCTTGTAGAAAATCTCTAAGATAACATGCTTCCCCTTGTTCCTTTGTGAGCCAAGGCGGTTTGGGGACGTGTTTGATCCAAATGGTTTTTAGTGGGGCATGTTTGTTATAGATTTCAGTGAATGTCTTTATCCAAACTGAATAGCTAAGTCTGGATCAGTAATGTTGAATGTTTCACACAGAGAGAGGGGAGAGAGAGAGAGAGAGAGAGAGAGAGAGAGAGAGAGAGGAGAGAGAGAGAGAGAGAGAGAGAGAGAGAGAGAGAGAGAGAGAGAGAGAGAGAGAGAGAGAGAGAGAGAGAGAAGGCAAGGCAAGGCAAGGCAAGGCAAGGCAAGGCAAGGCAAGGCAAGGCAAAATTCTTTTATTCGAGGATAATAGATAAGCACTCGTGTGCTTTTTTACATCCAATCGCCCTTTTCAGAGATA
>CM060348.1:117770-122770 GCA_030674155.1 Stramonita haemastoma | reverse complement strand
AGAGAGAGAGAGAGAGAGAGAGAGAGAGAGAGAGAGAGAGAGTTTCAATATATACCAGGGCAGGGAAAAACCAAAAAAAATAAAGGTAAAGGTGTTCCCATAACCTATGCAGTCGTTGGGGAGCGAGATGTCAGAGACCTCAGTTTCTCCAGGGGCCAGCATAATAAGGGTGTTGCTCATCTCCTCTCCCATAGCCTAGTGGTCAGAACATTGCGCTGGCAATTTGACAACCCCGGGTTCGATTCCAATCGAGGAGATTTTTCTCCTGGAGTTAACATCAGTGCTGACTCCACTCTCCCCAAAAGTCCTTCGCATGAGATTTTAAAACGAGGCCCCGTGTGCGAACACACAGAGAACATCTTGCGCACACGTTAAATCTTGCTCCGCTTTTCGTAAGAGTAGGCCATCGTGTGCCAGTGGGAACAGATGACATTTACAAAACTGCATACACACGGGGGCTGGATGTAAAAAAGCACAAGAGTGCTTGTTCCATTATCCTTGATATAAAAGAATATAAAAGAACAATTCCCTCACTGTTTTACCTTCCTTGTCTGTAAAGAGGACAGGTACCCATTTACAGCTGGGGGGGGGGGGGGGGGGGACTGTGCTGAAGTCAAGGCATGTAAACAGTCTCTCGTTCATTTGGTAATCACGCTCATTACTGTTTACTTCAGCTTGTACCTTGTGTTGGGGGTTAACCCTGCGATAGACTGGAGTCCTATCCAGGGGGGAGTCTATGACTCTCAGTCTCTTAATGCCACAGAAACCGGGATAAGCACCGGCCTGATGAGCCTTAGGCTCGGACAGACTTTAACTTTTTTTTTTTTTTTTTTAGCTTGAGGAAAGGCAGCTCTGACCACTGAGCTGACCTGTCCCAAAAAGTTGTTATTCCTCATTTTACAGATGATATTACGCTAATTTTATGAGAGTTGACTTTCAGAAAAAATACAACATGAATGGGTTTCAGGAACAGCAACTGACATACCAATTCAAGGCATATAGTAGATTAGTGATTAAAAGATTGTACTCACAAACTGGCGGTAGCTCACTAAAAGTGAAATCATCACTCTGAGTTTGAAGGCACATTTAACTGAAGTCGACTTTAGTGCTGACTCTGCTTCCTTGGCCGTGGAACTTTTATGAAGCTCTAAACCAAGATCTTGCCTTCAAAAGCATGACATTTTGTGTATAAGATAAAATAACACTCACTTTTTGTTGAAGAGTTTCCAAGCTATAGTTGGTGGGTGTGTGGATAACACGAAGATACCAAGCATGCACCCTGCTACCAGGCAAAGAATGGGTTCTGTCGGGTTAGAATCACTCACACCTGAAAGGCTTTATGCTGCATCTAACATTTTTTTATGCAGCTGGTGGAGAAGCCAGATTGAGTCCATCCTCTGAAGTTTGAAAGGGTAATGGTCAAGGCCTAAAGCTTTGTCCTTTATTGAGTAAACAAAGTGCAAGGCCTACATCACAGTGTTAGCCTTGGAATGGTATGGTGAGATTGCCATAAGCCAAAAACAAAATTTTAGTACAATAATTACCGTATTCTCCATTCATCTGTCAGAAACATTGTTCTTTATGATAACTACTGATCGTCAGCTGTCCCCATGCACTTCTGCTTTCATCAAGGAAAAACAAATGTCTGACATCAATAGAATGCCTGCATATTTGACATGGTGTATGATATTATTCGAATTTCCCTACATAACATTCCAATGCAGCAGCTATGCTTCTATCAAGGCTGTTAAAGAAAGCAGGTGAGATCATGCAGCCTTGTCTGACTCCAACTGTTGTCTTGATCCAGTCCCCAATATTAACATTAAAGTAAATAGCATTGGTGGATATGACACAGAGCCTGCTGCATGACTTTGATTAAGCTGGCACTGATTGTGCACAGCCTAATTGCTGCCCACAATGGTATTTGCGAGACCCTGTCAAATGCTTTTTTGAAGTCTATAAAGACGTATATGTTCTGCCAATGTGACAGCTACTTTCCTCATGTCATTCTGAGATCAAAGATGTGCATCGTTGTGCAAGGTCAGCTCTAGAGCCTGCCTGTTACCCAACTATGATAGTTTGTTGTATTGTTGTGCAAGGTCAGCTCTAGAGCCTGCCTGTTACCCAACTATGATAGTTTGTTGTATTGTTGTGCAAGGTCAGCTCTAGAGCCTGCCTTTTACCCAACTATGATAGTTTGTTGTTTAGAGCTTCAGTCTGCATAACAGGATCTTCTGCATGACTTTGCATAGGTGACATTTCAGACTTGACCACGTGGTAGATCAGGCACTGATGAAAGTCATTGGAGAGAGTGATGACTAGTGACTGTGTCCAAGTGTGAGCAGCTTCCCTGTCTGCCAGATCTTGTTGCAGGCAGTCGGTGATTATCCCAATCTTCCCCTGCTGCTTGTATTACTTCTGCAGGGATGGTCTGTATTGTATTCCCGCTTAAATACCCTTCTTCAACGGTCTCACCTCAGCTTGAATTTCTTGTAGGGTGGGGTGATTGCCTGCGTTCATCATTGGAGAAATGCTAAAAACCAGTGGGTCTGGGTCCTCTTGGGTTTTTTCAGCCTGGCCACTGTCCTGTAGTGTAGTTCTTTCTTGCTTATTTCATGTTCTTATTCCTGTCCTGCAGTGCAGTTCTTTCTTGCTTATTTCATGTTCTTATTCCTGTCCTGCAGTGCAGTTCTTTCTTGCTTATTTCATGTTCTTATTCCTGTCCTGCAGTGCAGTTCTTTCTTGCTTATTTCATGTTCTTATTCCTGTCCTGCTAAACTGTCTTGTGTTGCTTTGCCCCTTAGGTCTCTCTACCTTTGCCTTCTTAAGTTTTCTACTTTTGTCCCAGGTTTTCTTAAGCTTGGAATATTTATGTTGAGATGGTCTTCATTCACTGCGAGTCCTTAGCATGAAAACTTGCACTCTGGATTAAAAGAGAAACAAATCCTCTGAAGTAGGAGTATGGTAAAATGAAAAATGGTGAAGGTGTCCCATAACCTGTGTGGTCGAAGGTGAGTGAGGAATCAGAGACATCAGCTTCTCTAGAAGCTAGCATATTTAGGGCTGGCAGCGCCCATCTCCTCTCCCTCGCTGATTTATCTTCCCTGACCCTAAAGAGGGCAGGTACCCATTGACAGCTGGGTGAACAAGGGGGGGAATGGACTGAAGTGAAGGCACCCAAATGGTCACCCATCCAACTGGTAACCACTGCAAAAAGAAAAGAAGCAATGCAAAGAAGAAGAATTAAGAAGGAGAAGAAGGAAAAAAGAAGAAGAAGAAGAAGAAGAAGAAGAAGAATTGCGAAGAAGAAGAAGAATTGCGAAGAAGAATTGCGAAGAAGAAGAAGAAGAAGAAGAAGAAGAAGAAGAAGAAGAAGAAGAAGAAGAAGAAGAAGAAGAAGAAGAAGAAGAAGAAGAATTGTGAAGAAGAAGAAGAATTGCAAAGAAGAAGAAGAATTGCAAAGAAGAAGAAGAATTGCAAAGAAGAAGAAGAAGAATTGCAAAGAAGAATTGCAAAGAAGAAGAATTGCAAAGAGGAAGAAAGAAGAAGAAGAAGAAGAAGAAGAAGAAGAAGAAGAAGAAGAAGAAGAAGAAGAAGAAAAAGAAGAAAAAGAAGAAAAAGAAGAAGAAGAATTGTGAAAAAGAAGAAGAAGAAGAAGAAGAAGAATTGTGAAGAAGAAGAAGAAGAAGAAGAAGAAGAAGAAGAAGAAGAAGAAGAAGAAGAAGAAGAAGAAGAAGAAGAAGAAAATTGCGGAGAAGAATTATAAAGAAGAAGAAGAAGAAAAAAAAGAATTGCGAAGAAGAAGAAGAATTGCAAAGAAGAAGAAGATGAAGAAGAAAGAAGAAGAAAAAGAAGAAAAAAGAAATTGCAAAGAAGAAGAAGAGGAAGAAGAAAAAGAAGAAAAAGAAGAAAAAGATTTGGGAAGAAGAAGAGAGAGAGAGCTGAGCAGGGCATAGTGTATGGGATACCTTTAGTGAAGTCGGCATATGTTTCTTTTACTAAGTGCAGTGGGTCATTTTTTTTTAATTATCTACTTAAAAAAAAAAAGTATTATATGTACATCTCATCAACTAATAGTGCTCTTATTGTATGACATGTTGTAATCATTTGTGCATTGGCATACAACTATGCGACTATGCATGCAGTGTGTGTGTGTGTGTGTGTGTGTGTGTGTGTGTGTGTGTGTGTGTGTGTGTGTGTGTGTGTGTGTGTGTGTGTGTGTGTGTGTGTGTGTGTGTTCATTTTTAAAAAAATAATTTATTCTTTTATTTTCAGGATAATGGAATAAGCACTCATGTGTGTGCACATGTTCTGTTTTTTTTTTAATGTATTTTTAATGGCTTGTACCGGGCAAATTCCTTTTTGAAAAAGGGCTGGTTTTGGTATTGGTATGGGTACTGTTTTGGGATGTGTGGAGGTGATGGTTGCATACTGTGTGTGTTATTTTTGGATTTTTTTTCCCTTTTTTTAAACTTTTTTATGTACGGCTTGTAACCCATATAATTTCTCTATTTGTGAGATAATAAATCTTTAAATTGTGGAAGGGGTGGAAGGATTTGCCATGAAGTATTCACTGGCTTTTTGACAGCTTTATGGCAGCTTTTGGCTTTAAAGTCAGGTCAGAGGTTTCCCTTTTCTACTGGTAACCATGTAACCAGTACTCCTGCCACATGTGGGATAAACCCAACCCAAAAATCCGACTTGGAAGGGATTGGCTCCGCCAGGGGTTTATTTGCCACGATACACATATGAAGACAGCTATCAGAATCTCCATACCAGATCGGTTGTCATCCGGTTACTAAGGACCGTACCTTCTTTCCATCAGGGCAGAGGTGAAAAATAGCACTGGTGTACAAGCAGCAAATCTGTGCCAGAATAACATCACCCTTGGCACTTTGGGAAATTTCAAACACTCAGAGCCACAGGGAAAGTGGAAAACTAAACATAATGGCCAGATACCAATGGCACATCCTTGGGTTGTAAGTAAGGGGGAAAAACAT
>CM060348.1:79684-117670 GCA_030674155.1 Stramonita haemastoma | reverse complement strand
ACACAGTGGCCTACATTTTGAAAAGCAGAACAAGATTTAGTTGCGCAAGATGTTGTGCGTACATTCACATACGACCTCGGTTTATAGTCTCATCCGAAGGACTCTTTGTGGAAGAGTTGTGGACATTGTGTACATGTGTCATATACAACACGTTCATTCTGAGTTGTGGACATTGTGTACATGTGATATACATACACGTTCATTCTGTGAGTTGCAAGGTTGGTGTGTGGAGATAGTGGAAGGCAGGACTGGGAGGAAGACAGTCAGGACTGTGGCAGAGGTAATTCTTTTTTATTTGATTTTTTTTATACCACTTTATGTCACAGTAGATTTCTCTGTATGAAATTCGGGCTGATTTCCCTGGGGAGAGCGCGTCACCACAAGTGCAACACCTACCCTTTATTTTTTTTTTCCTCAGGAATGGTGTCTAAACACAACACCTATGTGCATGCTGGATTTTTTAATAATTTTGTCATTCGCTCCTACGGCACACAATGGCCTGCTCTTCTGAAAGGCGGAATGTGGTTTTAACTTGTGAGCAAGATTTATGCGTGCGTTCACACATGGGGCCTTGGTTTATAGTCTCATCGGGGTGGGGGGTGGGGGGGGGGAGTGGTGTATGGGGGAAGGGGGGGAGTGACATGTCAATCTATGATAATGGTTTCTGTTGCTTTCCCAGGTTTTCTCTACCAAGACTTGACTTGACTTATGCTTGTGGGTTCCCTTGGGAACAAAGGGCCACAACAACACTCCTCCAATGGACTCGGTTCTGGAGATCCTCTTCAGCTCGGCCCACATCATTCCGGCTGCCTTCATCTCTGCTTCAATGCTTCTGCGCCAGGTTGTTTGGTCGACCTACTTTGCGTTTCCCTTGTGGGTTCCAGTCAAGGGCCTGCCTGGTGACATCTGAAGCAGGCTTGCGGAGCGTATGCTGATCCATCCCCATTTCTTTCCATACCAAGACAATGAGAAAATCAGGTGGCTGGCACATTTTTATTAGGTAAGTGCTGTTTGTTTGTTTTATTTATTTTATTCTTTTATATCAGGATAACGGAATAAGCACTGTTGCTTTTTTTTTTTTTACATCCAATCCCCCTGTGTATACAGTTTTGTAGATCTTGTCATCTGTTCCCTCTGGCACACAGTGGCCTACTCTTTTGAAAAGCAGAACAAGATTTCATGTGTGCGCAAGATGTTGTGTGTACATTCACATACGGCCTCGGTTTATTAGTTCATCAAAGACTCTTTGTGGAAGAGTTGTGGACATTGTGTACATGTGCATATACATACACGTTCATTCTGTGAGTTGCAAGGTTGGTGTGTGGAGACAGTGGAAGGCAGGACTGGGAGGAAGACAGTCAGGACTGTGGCAGAGGTAATTATTTTTTATTTATTTATTTTTACCACTTTATGTCACAGCAGATTTCTCTACATGAAATGCAGGCTGCTCTCCCTGGGGAGAGCGTCCCCAAGTGCAGCGCATACCCTTTTTTTTTTTCCCTTGGGGATGGTGTCTAAACATGACACCTGTGTGCATGCTGGTTTTTATAATTTTGTCATCGCTCCTACCGGCACAATGGCTGCTCTTCTGAAAGGCGGAAGGGTTTTAACTTGTGTGCAAGATGTTTGCGTGCGTTCGCATGGAGGCCTCAGTTTATAGTCTCATCGAATGACTTGGTTTTCGTGTGTGTGGGGGGGGGGGGGGGGAGTGGTGTATGGGGGGGGGGGGTGGACATGTCAATCTACTGATAATGGTTTTGTTTGTATTCCCAGGTTTTCATACCAAGACTTCGGTGGTGACTTTTATTAGTAAGTGCTGGTTCCTTTGTTTTGTTATTTTATTCTTATACGAGGATAACGAATAAACACTCCTAGTGCTTGTTTTGGATCAATCCCTGTGTATCCAGTTTTGTAGATTGTCGTCTGTCACGCCACATGCTTACTCTTCAAAATGACGTTTACGTGTGCACAGTGTCTGTGCGTTTGCTACAGGCCTGATTTCAGTCTTCCCGAATTGATTCTGTGGTTCGTACGGGTGCGTGGGGAGGATGGGTGAGGGGTGGGGGGGGGTGAATGTCAATCCTACTGTAATTTTTCTTTTCATTACCAGGTTTCCACACAAGAATCAAAATCAGGTGGATGGCACATTTTTATTAGGTAAGTGCTGTTTGTTTGTTTTATTTATTTTATTCTTTTATATCGAGGATAATGGAATAAGACACTATGTGCTTTTTTTACATCCAATCCCCATGTGTATACAGTTTTGTAAATCTTGTCATCTGTTCCCTGGCACACAGTGGCCTACTCTTTTGAAAAGCAGAACAGGATTTAACGTGTGCTGCAAGATGTTTGTGTACATTCACCATACGGCCTCGGTTTATAGTCTCATCCGAAAGGACTCTTATGGGAGAGTTGGGAGATTGTGTACATGTATACATAATTTATCTGGAGTTGTGGACATGTGTACATGTATACATACGTTCATTCTGTGAGTTGCAAGGTCGGTGTGTGGAGACAGTGGAAGACAGGACTGGGAGGAAGACAGTCAGGACTGTGGCAGAGGTAATTATTTTTTTATTTTATTATTTTATACCACTTTATGTCACAGCAGATTTTCTGCATGAAATTCAGGCTGCTCTCCCTGGGGAGAGCGCGTCCCACAAGTGCAGCGCATACCCTTTTTTTTTTCCCTCAGGATGGTGTCTAAACAGGACACCTGTGTGCATGCTGGTTTTTATAATTTTCTCATCCGCTCCTACCGGCACATGTTGGCGTGCTCTTCTTGAAAGGCGGAACAGGGTTTTAACTTGTGTGCCAAGATGTGCGTGCGTTGTTGTGCACACAGGCCTCAGTTTATAGTCTCATCGAATGACTTTGTGTGTGTGTGCGGAGGTGGTGATTGGGGGGGGGGGGGGGGGGGGGGAGTGGGTGTATGGGGGAGGGGGGGGGGGGACATGTCAATCTACTGATAATGGTTTGTTTTATTCCCAGGTTTTCCATACCAAGACAATCAGAAAATCAGGTGGCTGGCACAGTTTTTATTAGGTAAGTGCTGTTTGTTTGTTTTGTTTATTTTATTCTTTTATATGAAGATAACGGAATAAACACTCCTGTGCTTTTTTTTACATCAAGTCCCATGTGTATACGTTTTGTAGATTGTGTCGTCTGTTCCAACCGGCACACAATGGCCTACTCTTACAAAAGTGGAACAGGATTTTAACGTGTGCACAAGATGTTCTGCGTGCGTTGCACACGGGCCTCGATTTATAGTCTCATCGGAATGACTTACTCTGTGTGTGTGTACGGGGTGGTGGGGGGAGGGAGTGGGTGTAGGGGGGGGGGGGGGGAGTGACATGTCAATCTACTGATAATGGTTTCTTTTGCATTTCCAGGTTTTCCACACCAAGACACTCAGAAAATCAGGAGGATGGCACATTTTTATCAGGTAAGTGCTGTTTGTTTGTTTTATATTTATTTTACCTTATATCGAGGATAATGGAATAAACACTCATGTGCTTTTTTACATCCAATCCCCATGTGTATACAGTTTTGTAAATCTTGTCATCTGTTCCCACTGGCACACAGTGGCCTACTCTTTTGAAAAGCAGAAACAGGATTTAACGTGTCTGCAAGATGTTCTGTGTACATTCCCATACGGCCTCGGTTTATCGTCTCATCCGAAGGACTCTTATGGGAGAGTTGTGGAGATTGTGTACATGTATACATACATGTTCATTCTGCGAGTTGTGGACATTGTGTACATGTATACATTAAACGTTCATTCTGTGAGTTGCAAGGTCGTGTGTGGAGACAGTGGAAGACAGGACTGGGAGGAAGATAGTCAAAACTCTGGTAGAGGTAATTATTTTTTATTTTATTTATTTTATCTATTTTATACCACTTTATGTCACAGCAGATTTCTCTGCGTGAAATTCAGGCTGCTTTCCCCGGGGAGAGCGCGTCGCCACAAGTGCAGCGCCTACCCTTTTCTTTTTCCCCTCAGGATGGTGTCTAAACACGACACCTGTGTGCATGCTGGTTTTTTTATAATGTTGTCATCTGCTCCCACCAGCACATGATGGCCTGCTCTTCCGAAAGGCGGAACGGGGTTTTAACGTGTGCGCAAGATGTTCTGCATGCGTTGGCACACTGGGCCTTGGTTTATAGTCTCATCTGAAAGACTTTTGGGGAGGGTGAAGTCAGCACTGAATTTAAGTCCAGGGGAAAAAATCCCCTCAAACAGGAGTCGAACTCCGGTCGTCAAATTGCGAGCACAATGTTCTGACCTATTTGTGTGTGTGTGTGTGTGGGGGGGGGGGGGGGGGGGGGACATGTCAATCTAGATACTGATAATGGTTTCTGTTTTATTCCTAGGTTTTTCATACCAAGACAGTCAGAGAATCAAGCGGCTGGCACATTTTTATTAGGTAAGTGCTGTTTGTTTGTTTTACATTATTTTATTCTTTTATATCAAAGATAACGGAATAAACACTCCTGGTGCTTTTTTTTACATCCAATCCCCATGTGTATACAGTTTTGTAGATCTTGTGATCTGTTCTCACTGGTACACAATGGCCTACTCTTACAAAAAGCGAAACATGATTTAACATGTGCGTAAGATGTTCTCCGTGCATTTGCATATGGAGCATCAGTTTATAGTCTCATCCGAAAGACTTTTGGGGAGAATGGAGTCAGCATTGATGTTAACTCCAGGGGGAAAATCCCCTCGAATAAGAATTGAAACAGGGTCATCAAATTGTGAGTTCAATGTTCTGACCACTAGGCTATCCTGCCCCCCTGCTCTGTGTGTGTGCGTTCGTGCGTGCATGCATGCGTGTGTGTGTGTGTGTGTGCGCATGCGTGCGTGCGTGTGTGTGTGTGTGTGTGTGTTTGGGGGACAGGGTGTTGTAGACATTGTTGAATGAAAACATGGCATCAGTAATGTTGTGTGTGTTAGCAGGGTTGCTGTTTCAATACACAGATTTGTGTGCAGATAATAGAAGGTAACTGAATTTGTTTCTCAGTGTGTGTGTGTGTTTTATTTTATTTATTGATTTTTCTTTTATATCAAGGATAATGGAATAAGCACTCATGCGCTTTTTTTACATCCAGTCCCCATGTGTGTGCAGTTTTGTAAATATTGTCATCTGTTCCCACGCCACACTATGGCCTCCTCTTATGAAAAGCGGAACAGGATTTAACGTGTGTGCAAGATCTTCTGCATGGGTTCGCGCACGGGTACTACTTTACAGTCTCACCAAAGATTTTGGGGAGAGTAGGGTCAGCACTGTGTGTGGTGTGTGTGTGTGTGTGTTGTGTGTTGTGTGTGTGTGTGTGAGAAGAGAGAGTGAGATGAGAGGAGAAAGGAGAGATGAGAGAGAGATTGCTTTTTCATATCTTAAATAGATTTTTGTAATATTTGTCTGTTCCATTGGAGTGGTTACTTTCAATCGATCAAAAATTTTTTTCGTTTGTGTTCAATTTTTGTGTGTGTTCATTTGTGCCTGTTTTATGTCTCACAAGCTTTTGTGAATCGGACTATGTGTTACTCCAGAGAAAAATTCCTCGACCGGACTCGAACCGGGTCGTCAATTGCCAGCGCAATGTTCTGACCACTAGGCTATCCGTCTTGGTACACAACGCTGAAAACCACAAACAGAATATATAAACACCATCAATACACAACTCCCACCCAAAAATGTACAAACTGAATATTCCCACAGAAAAAAGATGACACCACAGTCCTTGGTCATCATGGCACACAAACTTGAAACGCACAAACACAAATTAAGAGAGAGAGAGAGAGGAGAGAGAGTTGCTTTATAAATATCTTTAATAGCATTTTGAAATAATTTATTTTTGTTGTTCCTTTTTGTGTAGTGTTTGTTTTTACTTGTTACATCTCAAATGTTTTTGTTTTCCTTTTGTGTTCAATTTTGTGTGTGTGTTCATTTTGTGTGTTTTTGATGTCACAGTTTTGGTGAATCCAGAACCATGTGACGGCAATGGGAAGGGACAGTTAGAGGCTGGAGTCTGCCCTGAGAGGTGTGTGTGAGATTACACATATTTGTACAAATAATGTACAAAATAGATGCCTTTTTTTTTTTTTTTTTGTTAAAATTTTTTAATATGGTTAGTACATGAAGAAACTGAAAACATCAGGGGGGGGGGGGGGGGGTGTCAGATAATAGAGTCGAACCTTGACATGATTTATGTTGTAAATGAGAAAGGTTTGACACAGGTAATTATCATCTTTAGTGCTGAAGCCAATGCATTTCTCTACAGCTGTTATGTATATTAATTTGTGTTTGTGCATTTCAGGGTGTGTGTTCCATGATGACCGAAGGACTGGTGGTGCCATCTTTTTTCTGTGGTAAGTATTCAGTTTGTACATTTCGGGGGGGTGGGGGGTTGTGTATTAGATGGTTCTATATATTCTGTTTGTGGTTTTCAGGTTGGTGTACCAAGATCTTTTATTTTCAAGATCTCCTGACCACAGTCAAAAAACTGCAAACTGAAGTGGTATGGGCACGTCGCAAGATCAACAGGGCTTGCCAAGACGATTCTGCTAGGAACCGTGCAAGGCGGGAGAAGGAGAGGCAGGCAGAGAAAGAGATGGGAGGACAACATCCGAGAGTGGACGGGCCTTTAGGCTGAGTTACACCCTGAGAAAGGTCGGATGAGACAAATGGAAAATGGAGAGAAGCTTCAGGTTGTCGGGAGGTCTGTTTTGTTGAGGCATTTACACCTTTTATGGTTGCATAAATAGTGGAGTATGGTTTTGTTTTTAGAAGGAAGAAGAATGTTGCCCTATGATAGCTGATGGACTTGATGGGCCGACGAACTTTTTTTCTGTGGTTAAGAATACGTCATGTCTGTGAATTCTGTTGTGTCTTGTTCCCCCGGGTGAGGGGGGGAGGGGAGAAAGAGGCTGGGAGGGGGAGGTTTGCAAAAGGGGTTGGAAAGTTCATGTATTTCGTGTGTCGCATCGTTAGAACTTTCATTTGACTGTTTTTAGCATGTAAGGTACATCATGCTTGGGGGATGGGTATGTGCCATTTCCGTTCCACTAAGGCCTGATACTTCTTGAACGTGGGAGGCCCATGACTGGAAACCCACAAGGGAAGCGGAAAGTAGGTCGACCAAAACAGACCTGGCGCAGAAGCATTGAAGCAGAGACGAAGGCAGCCGGAATGATGTGGGCTGAGCTGAAGAGGATCTCCCAGAACCAAGTCCATTGGAGGAGTGCTGTTGCAGCTATTTGTTCCAAGGAATTCACAGGCATAAGTCAAGTAAGTCAAGTCATTGCGTGCGTGTGTGTGTTTATTTATATTAAAAAAAAAAAAAAATTTGAGGATATCAGAATAAGCACTCATGTGCCCTATGTATATGTGTATTTGTAAATTTTGTCATCCTTTCCCACTTGCACATAATGGCCTACTGTTCAAAAAGAGGAACGGGTTTTAGCATATGCGCAAGATGTTTTGTGTGCGTGTGTTCCTCTAGCAGAATAGCTTGTTTCCACAAAATTTGTGATGAGTTCTCGTTGCTGTTTGTTTTTTTTTAAAAATCCCTCCTTTTTTGAAAAAAAACTATTTATTTACTTGAAAAAAAAAAGGACAGAGAAAAGGGGAAGACGGGGAGAAAGGTTGGAGTTATTTGGGGGTTTGAAAATGATTGTGTCACAAAATCAGAAAGGTTTGACACAAGTGGTTTTCATCTTCCCAGTGTCGAACCTTGAACATTTGCATTTGCGACTGTTTTTAAACGACCACCATGAAGGTAACCCATTCCAGTTGAGATGTATGCTGGGTATGTTCATGTTTCCGTAACCCACTGAAGGCTGACATGAATTATGGGGTCTTGAACGTGCATATTTCATCTTCTGCATGTGTATTTAGATGAAAGGCATTAAGGCACTGGCAGGTCTGCAATTGAAGTTGACCTGGGTGGTCATAAAAATCCCCACACTTCAATTCACCAGACTGCATTGTGATTGAACTCGGGACTTGTTGGATCCATGGTATTGAAGTTGAAGGGTTCTTAACACTTGACTGTGGCATCCGTTCGAACCTTGAAATGATTTGTGTTGTAAATGAAGAGGTGTAACACAGGTGTTTGTCATCTTGTGTGCTGAAGCCCATTGCATTTCTCTGCAGCTGTTATGTATATTAATTTGTGTTTGTGGGTTTCAGGGTGGGTGTTCCATGATGACCAAGGACTGGTGGTGCCATCTTTTTTCTGTGGTAAGTATTCAGTTTGTACTTTTGGGGGGTGTGGGGTGTGTGTATAGATGGTGTCTATATATTCTGTTTGTGCGTTTCAGCGTTGGTGTTTCCAGATAGCTGAGGACTGATGGTGCCATCTTTTTGTTCTGCGGTAAGTACTTGGTCTGTACATTTGTCTTCTCCGGAGGGGGGGGGGGGAGGTGTGGGAGTTTCATTTAGTGTGGTGTGTTGTAGTGCCATGAGTGTTCCTACAATTCTGTTCTTTTCATTTGTTGTGTTTTACTTATGTATAAGGTATCTGCATGTGTTGCACGTGTGTGATATGTGTTTTCATTTGATTTGTATTAATTAATGTAATATTTACAGATTATTATTTTTTGATGGAATTATGAGTAATGAAGGCACTCATTTGGTCGCCAACTATTTGTGTTGGTGCACCATTTTTTGTGATTTAATTTTGTCATCCGTAATGGCTTACTGTTTCGAAAAGAGGAATGGGTATTAATTTGTGTTTGTGTGTTTCAGGGTCAGTGTTCCATGATGACCAAGGACTGGTGGTGCCATCTTTTTTCTGTGGTAAGTATTCTTTGTACATTTTGGGGGGGGGGGTTGTGTATAGATGGTGTCTATATATTCTGTTTGTGCTTTTCAGGTTGGTGTTCCCAGATAGCTGAGGACTGATGGCCCATTTTTTTTTCTGTGGTAAATACTCTGTCTGTACATTTGTGTCTTGTCCGGGGTAGAGGGGGATGGGGGGGAGGGGGGGGGGGGATTCATGTACTTTTGTGTGGGCATGTTCTACATCTGTTCTTTTCTGTTTTGTTGCATTAAGTACTGTGCGTGTGTGTGTTTATTTGTATTTTTAAAAAAAAATTGAGGATATCAGAATAAGCACTTATGTGCCCTATGTGTATGCATTTTTGTAAATTTTGTCATCCGTTCCATTTGCACATACTGGCTTGTTCCAAAAAGAGGAATGGTTTTAACATGTGCCAAGATGTTTTTTTTTTCTTGTGTGTGTTGGTTCATCTATGTAGTGAGGTAGCTGTGTTTCTACATGTTCACTGCGTCTGTGTTACAGGGCTGATGAACCAAGACTGAAGAGATCAGAACAGGAGGCTGCCATCTCCATCACAAGTTAAGTGCACTGTGTGTGTTTGCGTGCGTATTGTGTGTGTGTGGTATTTACCTGTGACAGGAGATGAAAGGTGAGAAGGTCAGAGGCTGGTCATTTTCTCTTCACCTAAAGCATGTGCCAATCCACGGTCATCTCTTTTTGTTGGCCATGTTTTTACTAACCAACACAAATGGCAGCAGGGGCGTGGGAGGGGGGTTACTGAGTGTGTTATTTCAGTGTTGTGTTCATTTAGTTAGGTGTGCACAGGTGAATGTGGCATTTGTTTAGTCTGATTAGTTTGATAAGAATTTTTGCACATGCAGGAACATGAGAGTAATTTTTTTTTTTTGCGTGTGTGTGCATTGTCAGTGACTAAAGTATTTATTGTGTGTTCACAGGGTTGGCTCATACAGACAGCTGAAGACTGTGCAGAGAGAGGAGTCAGGATTTGCTGAATGGGAATCTACATGCAGGTGAGTGCTGTGCATACCTCAGTCAGTCACAGCAAAATTCGCAGCATGAAATTTAGGATGCTCTCCCCAGGGAGACAAAACCCAAAGCTCACAGTAGACTATCAAACCAAAACAATAACAATTATGATAGTACTAATAATCCCATCACTAATAACATCCATTATAAAACCTATTAAATTGAATAAAGAAAGAACAATAAAAAGACCACACAAAAAAATCAAGTCACATATCTACATCAGCTATTTGCTCTTCTCCTTTCCAAAGTTGTTATAGTTGCAAATTGTGTGTGTGTGTGGTGTTGTGTTTGTGTGGTGTGTGTTTTACATGTTCATGCTGTGTCGGTGATGGTGAGAGTGCGTATCTATCAGTTAGTGCTGTTGTTCTACTTGTTCATCTGCTGTGTGTTACAGGGTGATGACCAGACTGAAAGAGATAGGACAGGAGGCTGGCATTCTCTACACAAGTTAAGTGCACTTCTTTTGTGGTGTTTGTGCGTTGCATGTGTGTTTTTGACTGTTTGCATGTGGTTATGTGTGTTTGTGTTTACATTGATGAAGACTAGAAGGTGAGAAGGTCAAGTACGTGGCTATTTTTCAACACACCTAAGAGCATGTCATAAAATTGCATTGGCACTTCCTTTTTGTTGGTCATGTTTTTACTACTCAGCACAAATGGCCATGTCTGGTATTTCACTGAAAGCGGTGTTTGTTTATTTAGGTGTGCACAGGTGAGTGCAATATTCATGTAGCTTTCAAACTAGTATATTTCTACAGGAAGGAACATTAGGGGAATTTGTTGGGATTTTTGGATGTGTGTGTGCGTGTGTGTGTTGCATTGTCAGTGACTAAAGTATGTATTGTGTGTTCACAGGGTTGGCGCATGCAGACAGCTGAAGACTGTGCAGATAGACACGAGTCAGGACTTGCTGAATGGAGATCTACTGAACAGGTGGTTATTTAAAAACATTTATTTTTATACCATTTTATGTCACAGCAGATTTCTCGCATGAAATTCGGGCTACTCTCGTGCAGTGCCACTCATTATTTTTTTGTTAGGGTAGGCGCTGCACTTGTGGCGACGTGCTCTCCCTGGGGAGAGCAGCCCGAATTTCACACAGAGAAATCTGCTGTGACATAAAGTGGTACAAAATACAAACTACAAATTGTCTTTTCCTGTGTGCATCTGTATTTGGTATAGTGGATTTTTCTATAGAACTTTGCCAGGGACAACCCTCTTGTTGCCGTGTTTTTTTTTAATGTGCTGAATAATTATATGTAACACACGGGACCACGGTTTATCGTCTCATCCAAAAGACTAGCATCAGACCACCACTCGTGGTTTAATGGATGGGAAAAAAGTTTTGGGCCCAAACTGGAATCAAACCACCGCACACTCTGACCTGGACTAACTTATCCACTGTAATTAATATTCCCCATTTTGACTCTCAAAACTCTGCTTTGCTCTGTTACTCATGCAGTGTGTATTTCAGGTATTCGCTTACAGATTTAGACATCTTTGTTTGCATGATTATTTGATAAAGACTACCATGTATGGGCTGGCTAGGGTTAAAAAAATAAAGTTCAGTATTGGTAAAAAAACAAAGTTGAAAATCACCCTGTTAGATTAGGTGCACAAAATATCCTTCCTTACTTTCTAGACTGGTGTAGTATGATTAGACTATTGAGCCAATGTCGCTGATGTTATGTGTTATGTGGTGACTGACGTGTCACTGACACTTATGTGGTGACTGACATGTCACTGCTGCTGGTATGCAGTGACTATGTGTCACTGATGCTGTTATGTGTGACTATGTGTCACTGTGTGTGTTATGTGGTGACTGATGGTCACTGATGCTATTGTTGTGTGGTGACTGATGTGTCACTGATGCTATGTGTTATGTGGGTGACTGAATGTGTCACTGATGCTATTGTTATGTGGTGACTGAATGTCACTGATGTACTGTGTTATGTGGTGTGATGACATGTCACTGATGCTATGTGTATGTGGTGACTGACATGTCACTGATGCTATGTGTTATGTGGTGACTGATGTGTTACTGATGTTGCTGTGTGCAGATGGTGTCTGTCCATGATGGAAGGGGCGGTGGGCAGCACAAGTGTGTATCAAACCACGGCCACACATCTTGCAACACATCATCGCATCAAACCTCGGCCACACATCTTGCAACACATCATCGCATCAAACCACGGCCACACATCTTGCAACACATCATTCGCATCAAACCACGGCCACACATCTTGCAACAGGCATCATGTTGGGAGGCAGGAGATGTGACTGCTGAAATAAAAGAAAGTGTCATTACAACCACCCCCTCTCTCCTGCCTCTCAACGTGTTCATTGCCAGAACTGTGGACTTCTTTCTTTGTGAGCTTCTGTACACACCCCTGACTTGTGTTTTTTTTCTTTCTGAGGGGTATGTGCGTGAATTGTATGTGTGAGGGGGTAGAGAGTGATGAGTGAGAGAGAGAGAGAAACAGTAGACTCCCTGGTGTAGCTCTGAGGTTCACCAATGGTGAGATTTTGCATATACAACCATTTTTGCTTAACCTGAAGGTAGCCACATTTTGACTTTGGGGAGGCATGTCATCTAAAACACCACATTTTATCCTCTAAAATAAAATGACTAAAATACAACCATCAAAAATACCAAGTTTAAACCAGACGAATAAATGGCTAAAAAAAAAAAGCTATATACAAATATCGACATTTGAATTGTATGCATAAAATAACTTGATACAGCCGTCTAAATCTTGCACGTAAAATGGCTAAATACAGATATCCAAATGGGCTACAGCCATCTAAAAGTACCAACATTTAAATTCACACATAAAATGGCTAAAATAGCCTATCTAAATGGGTTAAAATAAACCTTCTAAATGGGCTAAAGTAAACCTATAAATGGGCTAAAATAAAACCATCTAAAAATAAAATTTAAATTGCACTCATAAAATGGCTCAATATAGTGGTTTAAAAATGCCATAATTAAAACTAATATAAAAATGGCTGTAATACAACCATGTAAATGGGCTAAACTTGGCAATTGTACGCAAAAAATTGCTAAATACAGCCCGTCTAAATCTTGCACATAAAATCCTAAATTACAGCCATCTAAACGTGCTCAAATCAGCCGTCTAAAAATACGAATATTTAAATCGCACACACGGGATCGGAAAAAAAAACTCTGTAATCCCTGGAATACACTAACCCCCCCCCCCCAAAAAAAAAAGAGGCATATCCAGAGATCATGGGTTGAATCGAGTCGGAACTCATAACATACATGAAGGGGCAGCAGAGAGACATCCAGAGTCATGAACTGGATGTGGGCCGGCCTCCCTAGAGTGTAAGGAAGATTAAAGGCCTGAAACACTTGTTTGAAGGGGGCTTCTCCTCTGAGGACTCTCTGCTGCCATGCTCTATGCAAGTTTCTTACCACTACCATGCAAAACGATCTAAATGGGATAAAACAAAACCATCTAAATGGGCTAAAACAAAACCATCTAAATGGTCTAAAATAACCATCTAAACGAGCTAAAACAGAACCATCTAAATGGGATAAAACAAAACCATCTAAATGAGATGAAACAATTTAATGGGATAAAACAAAACCATCTAAATGAACTAAAATAATCTAAATGAGCTAAAACAAATTTTAATGGGCTTAATTAAACATCTAAATAGGCTAAAACAAAAGTATCTAAATGGACTAAAACGATGCGATCTAAATACATAAAGATCTAAATACATAATGCAGCAGCAGAGAGACATCCAGAGTCATGAACTGGATGTGGGCCAGCCTCCCTAGAGTGTAAGGAAGATTAAAGGCCCGAAACACTTGTTTGAAGGGGGCTTCTCCTCTGAGGACTCTCTGCTGCCATGCTGTACGCGAGTTTCTTACCACTACCAAACTTTAATTCACACACGTATAATGGTTTAAATGCAGCCATCTAAATGGGCTAAAATAAGCATCTCAATGGGCTAAAACAAAACCATCTAAATGGGCTAAAACAAAACGACTAAATGAGCTAAATTAAACGATCTAAATTGGCTAAAACAAAATCATCTAAATACTTAAAGGGGCAGCAGAGAGACATCCAGAGTCATGAACTGGATGTGGGCCGGCCCCCCTAGAGTGTAAGGAAGATTAAAGGCCCGAAACACTTGTTTGAAGGGGGCTTCTCCTCTGAGGACTCTCTGCTGCCATGCTCTATGTGAGTTTCTTACCACTACCATACTTTAAATCACACATATAATGGCTAAAATAGAGCCGTCTAAATGGGCTAAAACAAAACCATCTACATGGGATAAAACAAATCCATCTAAATGAGCTTAAATAATCAAAATGGGCTAAAACAAATCCATCTAAATGAGCTAAAACAAATCCATCTAAATGGGCTAAACGAAACCATCTAAATGGGCTAAAATAACAATCAAAATGGGCTAAAATAACGCCATCTAAATGAGCTAAAACAAAGCCATCTAAATGGGCTAAAATAACTATAAATGGCTAAAACAAAACCATCTAAATGGGTTAAAATAACAATCAAAATGAGCTAAAACAAACCATCTAAACGGGCTAAATAATCTAAATGGGCTAAAAACAAAACCATCTAAATGGGTTAAAACAAAACCATCTAAATGAGCTGAAACAAAACAAAAGTCTCATTGGAATGGGACTACAAACCAAGGCCCCTGTGTGGTTGGCAGGCAGAACCTTTTGCACACATTAAAATTCTGCCTTTCAAAAGAACAGGCCATCTGATGACAAAATTATAAATAAATTAAAAAAAAAAACCAGCATGCACACAGGTATTGTGTTTAGACACCATCACTTGTTTGAAGGAGGTTTCTCCTCTGAGGATTCTGCTGTCATGCTCTAAGAGGTTTTTTTTTTTTTACCACTTCTATACTTTAAATCACACGCATCTAATGGCTAAAATAGAGCTGTCTAAATGTGCTGAAACAAAACCATCTAAATGAGCTAAAACAAAACCATCTAAATGGGCTAAAACACCACCATCTAAATGAGCTAAAACAAAACCATCTAAATGAGCTAAAATAATCTATATGGGCTAAAACGGAACCATTTAAATGGTATAAAATAACAAAATGAACTAAAAACACCATCTAAATGGGCTAAAACAAAACCATCTAAATGAGCTAAAACAAAACCATGTCAATGGGCTAAAATAATCTAAATGGGCTGAAACAAAACCATCTAAATGGGCTAAAACAAAACCATCTAAATGAGCTAAAACAAAACCATCTAAATGAGCTAAAACAAAACCATCTAAATGAGCTAAAACAAAACCATGTCAATGGGCTAAAATAATCTAAATGGGCTAAAACAAAACCATCTAAATGGGCTAAAACAAAACCATCTAAATGAGCTAAAACAAAACCATCTAAATGAGCTAAAACAATACCATCTAAATGAGCTAAAACAAAACCATCTAAATGGGCTAAAACAAAACCATCTAAATGAGCTAAAACAAAACCATCTAAATGAGCTAAAACAAAAACCATCTAAATGAGCTAAAACAAAACCATCTAAATGGGCTGAAACAAAACCATCTAAATGGGCTGAAACAAAACGAAACAAAAGTTTCATTGGGATGAGACTACAAAGCCCAAGGCTGGCAGAACATTTTGCACACATTACAGTTCTGCCTTTCAAAGAACAGGCCATCTGCCGGATTACAAAATTAAAAAAAAACAACAACCAGCATGCACACAGGTGTCCTGTTAGACACTATCCTGAGGGGAAAAAAAAAGGGTAGACACTGCCCTTGTGGCAATGGGCTCCCTCCCCCCACTCACCAACAGCAGCCCAATTTCACACAGAGAAATCTGCTGTGACATAAAGTGGTATAAATAAAATCAATAACCACTAGGCTATCCCACACCCTTCAGTCACAATCAGATCACTTTGGTTGTCCCTTCCCATCCAAACCAGCAGAGTACATAAAACAGGTATTCAGTCACAACCAGGGCATCAAAGATAACACCCACTGTCACTCCACCCACAGTGAGGGGACTAATGTATGTCACACAATACAAAACAATAACTCCACCCCACCACCACAAAGACCAACACAGGTATCAACTCAACTGACGAAGAGTTACCACCAGGGAAACAGCAGGATATGTATATCAGAGATCTAAACCCCACCTAAAGAACATCCAAAGTCACCAGCAGGTATGACATCAAGCGAATTGCCACACAAAACAAAGACTGCACTACTGCCAGTCAAAACTATCCATCCCTCAAAAGAGGTATAATACATAATAATAATACATGGAATTTATATAGCCTAAATCTGCAAACAATTCAAAGTGCTTGCATTCAAATCAGTTGCAGGGATGCAACCATTCACAAATGAATTAACAAATTATATATTTACACAAACTCAAACTCTCACACACACACACGCACACACACACACACACACACACACACACACACACACACACACACACCATAACGTATAAACAACAATATCACCAAGACAAATTGGCATCAATCACTCTTGAAGCAACCACTGAAAACAAACTACAGTTGTCAACTCATCCTAGGAAGAGTCCCCACACTGCAAAACAGCACAAATGCCACAGATACATAGAGCCCAACATCACCTGAGGACTTAACACACATCACCAGCAGGTGATAAGTCAGACCACCAGACAGCAAACCCGTTACCAGAGATTGCACAAATGCATCTGGCTTGACCACAGCCACCTCACTGGAACCAGACTGATAAACAAAACTCTTCACTTCACAAAGAAAACTTCCCTCTCATAAACAACCCCAAAATAACACCAGCTTAAAAAATATGTACCCAGCCAACAAACAAAACTCTTCACTTCACAAAGAAAACTCCCCTCTCATAAACAACCCCAAAATAACACACCAGCTTAAAAAAATATGTACCCAGACACCAACCTTGCCCTAAAACAAAAGAAATGCCCCCCCCCCCCCCTTTCCACACTTTGCCTAATAAACTAAGAATGACCTCTTACAAAATATCCAGTCAGCAAGCTTGGCCTGCTAACCCCAGATTGACCTACGCAAAAACTCTCTCTCTCTCTGTCTGTCTGTCTCTCTTTCTCTTTCTCTCTCTCAGTCAGTGCCCACTCTACTCTCCCCAAAAGTCCTTTGAATGAGATTATAAACAGAGGCCCAGTGTTCTGATGCACACAAGGCAGAACATCTTGGGCACACATTAAATCCTGTTGGGCTTATGCTAAGAGCAGGCCGAGCAGGCCATTGTGTGCCAGTGGGAACATATGACATTTACAAAACTACATATACACGGGGACTGGATGTAAAAAAACACAAGTGCTTATCTTATTATCCTTGATATAAAAGAATCAATCAAATCAAATCAAATCTCTCTCTCTCTTTCTCTCTCTCTCTGATGGGGAGGGGATAGCATAATGGTCAGAACATTGGCTGGCAATTTGACGACCTTTCATTGGAGGAGATTTTTCCCCTGGAATTAACATCAGTGCTGACTCCACTCTCCCAAAAGTCTTTCAGATGAGACTGCAAACCAGAGACCCTGTGTGCTAACCATGAAGAACATCTTGTGCACACATTAAATCCTCTTCCGCCTTTCGTAAGAGTAGGCCATTGTGTGCTGGTGGGAACAGATAAGATTTACAAAACTGCACACACACGGGGACAGGATGAAAAAAAGCACATGAATGCTTATTCTATTATCTTGATATAAAAGAATCTCTCTCTCTCTCTCTCTCTCCTCTCTCTCTCTCTCTCTCCTCTCTCTCTCTCTCTCTCTCTCTCTCTCTGAAAACAAAGGACTGGTAATCACAGTGACACCCATCCCTTCTCTTCCCCTCCATGGCTGTCACAAAGCCATGTGAAATACTCCATGGCAACCACCCTCCCATCCATTTCACAATTCAAAGATTTATTATCTCACAAATAGAGAAATTCATGTGGGTTACCAGCCAAAAAAAAAAAGGTAAATAGGAAAAACATTTATCACAGAGTAATAACACAGCACAGTACACAAGCTATATATACATTAAAAAAAGATCAACAGAAACATTTATCACCCAAAACAATAAGATTCAATCATTAAAAATGGATACACACACAGACCATGATTCACATTCATGTATCCCTGTGAATCGTGGACCCTGACTGCAGATTTGGAGAGAAGAGTACAGGCAGTAGAGACGAGATGGTTTGGAGACTCCTTGGCATCTCCTACAGAGACCACATGAACAACGAAGATGTGCATAACAGAATCCCACGAACCATTGGTCCCTACGAAAATATTCTATCAATCATAAAGAAGCATAAACTTATATGGTATGGGCATGTCACAAGATCAAAAGGACTTGCAAAAAACAATACTGCAAGGCACTGTCCAAGGAGGAAGAAAAAGAGACAGACCAAGGAAGAGATGGGAGGACAACATCAGTGAATAGAGAGGCCTAGAACGCAACAAAACCCTATGAAAGGCAGAACAGAGAGAGGAAAGGAGGGAACTGGTTGTCAAGTCTTCATGGTGCCCCCACAGTTGCCAGACTAAGATAGATAGACAGACAGATAGATAGATAGATAGATAGATAGATAGATAGATAGATAGATAGATAGATAGATAGATAGATAGATAAATAAACAGTTAGACAGACAGACAGACAGACAGACAGATAGATAGATAGATAGATAGATAGATAGATAGATAGATAGATAGATAGATAGATACAAACACACACATGGGCAAACACACATTCCCCCCCACCACTACATACATACACTGCAGGCACAATGCTACACCAATGCACACATGATTACAACATTTTATACAATAAGAGCACTATCAATTGTTAAGAAGTAGCCTACATATAATACTTTTTTCTAAAACAAACAAATTTGAAACAATCCACACACACACTGCTTTTGGTAAAAGAAACCTACCTGGATTTTGCTAAAAGCATCCCATACATCATATCATGCTCAGCTCTCTCTCTCTCTGTCTCTCTCTCGTCTCTGTCTCTCTGTCTGTCTGTCTGTCTGTCTCTGTCCTGTCTTCTCTCTCTCTCTCTCTCTCTCTCTCTCTCTCTCTCTCTCTCTCTCTCTCTCTCTCTCTCTCTCTCTCTCCTCTCTCTCTCTCTCTCATCAGGTCCAGGAGATTTTTCCCCTGGAGTTAACATCAGTGCTGACTCCACTCTCCCCAACAGTCCTTCCGATGAGACTTTAAACCAGGCCTCGTGTGTGCGAACACAAGCACAACCTCTTGCCCACATGTTAAATCCTGTTCCGCTTTTCGTAAGAGTAGGCCATCATGTGCCGGTGGGAACAGATGACATTTACAAAACTGCATACACTCGGGGAATGGATGAAAAAAAGCACGAGTGCTTATTCCATTATCCTCCATAGAAAAGAATAAATCAATCAAAATCAATCAATCAATCAAATCAATCAATCTCTCTCTCTCTCTCTCTCTCTCTCTCTCTCTCTCTCTCTCTCACACACACACACACACACCATGCCCCCCTACCTTTCCCCCCTTCTGCCCCATCTTCCCTCTCCTGGCTGTTAAATGCCAGGGCAAACACCACTGTGATCCTATTGGGGGGTTATCAGTAAGACAGACACCCTCTGGAGGAAGTGAAAGGTGTGTGGGTTTGATCCTCTTCTGAACCATAATTTTCCCCATCCAATAAGACTAAGAAAGGTGGTAACTGATACAGCCAATGAGATTCTTGGCAACCAACTACAGTGAAGCAGCCTTGGGTCAGAGCCAACATCCTTGACGAGTGTGACAAATGAAGAGAACTGAAGAAAAAAAAGAACGAGATAGAAGGAGCGAGGTAGTATAAGGCAATCAGACCTGTATAATCACAAAACCTCAGGAGATCCAGATATACTGAATGTCCTTCCATGGACAGACACTGACAACTACCCAATCCTTTGGGAAAAGGTGGAAGTAGCTGTGAAATTGATGAAGAAGAGGAAATCAGCAGGAATTGACAACATCCAGACAAAATTGGTCCAAGCAGGGGGGGGGGGGGGGGGGGAGCCATGATAAACACCCTACTGATAATCTGCAACAAGATCTGGCAGACAGGAGACTGGCCTACACCTTGGACACAATCACTAATCATCACCCTTCCCAAGAAAGGCAACCTACAACAATGCCAGAATTATCGCACAATCAGCTTGATATGTCATCCAAGCAAAGTCATGTTGAAGATCCTACTGAATAGACTGAAGCCACAAGCAGAGACGATCATTGCTGAAGAACAGGCAGGCTTCAGGGCAGGACGAAGTACAACAGCAGATTTTTAATCTAAGAATACAATGGGAAAAGTACCTTCAGCATCAGCAAGATCTTTACCATGCTTTCGTGGATTTCAAAAAGGCCTTTGACAGGGAATGGCATGCAGCTCTGTGGGCTACCATGAGACTGTACAACATCAATGCCAACCTGATCAGAGTCATTGAGGAGCTCTACAACAAGGCCACTAGCGCAGTCTATTTCATTGGTGGCATAGGGGATTGGTTCAGGATGATGGTTGGTGTCAGACAAGGCTGCTTGCTCTCACCTACTCTCTTTAACATCTTCCTTGAGAGAATCATGGACTGATAGCATGAGATCATTGAGGAACATCGGTATTGGAGGCAAAACAATTACCAACTTGCGTTTTGCTGATGACATCGATGGACTGGCAGGAAGAAGAAGAGTTAGTTAGGTTAGTGGAACGCTTGACAGACTTCAACAGCCTATGGCATGGAGATCAGTGCACAGAAGACCAAGCTGATGACCAACAACATCAACGGCATCAACACCAACATCAGGGTCGGTGGTCAGAATTTGGAAACGGTACAAAGCCTCAAGTATCTGGGAGCAATTGTAACAGACAAGGGATCCAAGCCTGAGATACTTGCAAGGATTGCACAGACAGTTACAGCACTGACAAAACTGAAGACCATTTGGAAGAACAGGAACATCTCGCTCAGCTCAAAGATCAGGCTGATGCGCACTCTGGTCATTTCAATATTCCTGTATGCTTGTGAGTCAAGGACCCTCACAGCGGATCTGGAGAGGAGAATACAGGCCACAGAGATGAGATGCTTTTGCAGACTCCTTGGCATCTCTTACAAAGACCACATTAATAACGAGGAAGTGAGAATCAGAATCAGTCAAGCCATCGAGCCCTTTGAAGATCTCCTGACCACAGTAAAAAAATGCAAACTGAAGTGGTATGGGCACGTCGCAAGATTAACAGGGCTTGCCAAGAAAATTCTGCAGAGAACTGTGCAAGGCGGGAGAAGGAGAGGCAGGCAGAGAAAGAGATGGGAGGAGAACGTCTGAAAGTGGACGGGTCTCAGGCTGAGTGACACCTTGAGAAAGGTCAAGGACAGAGGAAAATGGAGAGGGCTGGTTGCGAGGTCTTCCATGGTGCCCCTACAGTCTAAATAGACTATGGGATAGAAGAAGAAGAAGACAATAGAATAACTCCTCCCTCCTTCATGTGAAAGAGAATAACATTGACAATGGTCTCACTATTGGCTTTACACAGATTGGGATTCCAAACTTGACCCCAAGCAGTTCCTATTGCTTTTTTGACACGACCAAAGTCAAACATTCCTTACATAAAGCATTTATTCATAAGTGGTACGCAGTAGTAAATACAGAAAAGATTTATACAAATTATATAATGCTTAAAAGAAAATTTTGTGTTGGAAAGGATTTGCTCTAATTACCATCCAATATTTCTGTTCGATTTGCCCAGTTTCACACAAATAATAACAATCTGCATAATTAATAATATCCTACGTTTTGAGAGAATTCAAAGAAATGAAAAATACTGCACAAAATTTATTAGTGGTAATATTGGTGACAAATTTCACTACATCTATATTTCTCTAATGTTTCATGAAACTCATAAAAAGTGTTTATCAATCCAATCCACTGAAGTATAGTTTATGGCCTTCCTGGGTTGATGTTTCTCCAATGTTCTTCCATCGTACTTCACAGAGTCCTAGGATGGGCCAGACAAGGATCAGATTCGATCTCGAGAAACTGAAGGATCTAGAGGTGGCTGAAGCCTTCCAAGCCATGATAGGAGGGAAATTTGCACCCCTCACCATGTTCAACCCAGATGACACAGATATTGACAAGTTTGTTGACACCTTTAACATGGCAGTAACTGATACAGCCAATGAGATTCTTGGCAGGCAACAACGAATGAAGCAGCCCTGGGTCACAGCCAACATCCTTGACCAATGTGACAAACAAAAAGAACTGAAGAAAAAGAAGAACGAGATAGAAGGAGCGAGGCAGTCTAAGGCAGTCAACAAGGAAATTAGAACAAGCATGAAAGAGGCAGCAGAAACCTGGATTGAAGAGAGGTGCCAGGATATTGAAGAAAATCTGAGCAAGAACAACAGCAATATAGTGTACCAGCTAGTAAAAGTCCTGACAGGTACAAAACAGGGGAAATCCAGCACCATACAAGACAAAAATGGAAAGATCTTAACAGAAGACCAGGATATTCTAAAGAGATGGACAGAATATTGTGCAGACCTGTATAATCACAAAACTTCAGGAGATCCAGAGATACTGAATGTCCCTCCACTGACAGACACTAACAACTACCCCATCCTTTGGGAAGAGGTGGAAGCAGCTGTGAAATCAATGAAGAAGAGGAAATCAGCAGGAATAGACAACATCCCAGCAGAACTGTTCCAAGCAGGGGGAGGAGCCATGATAAACACCCTACTGATAATCTGCAACAAGATCTGGCAGACAGGAGACTGGCCCACACCATGGACACAATCACTAATCATCACCTTTCCCAAGAAAGGCAACCTACAACAATGCCAGAACTATCGCACAATCAGCTTGATATGTCATCCAAGCAAAGTCATGCTGAAGATCCTACTGAATCAACTGAAGCCACAAGCAGAGATGATCATTGCTGAAGAACAGGCAGGCTTCAGGGCATGATGAGGTACAACAGAGCAGATTTTAATCTAAGAATACTATGCGAGAAGTACCTTCAGCTGATATCAGCAAGACCTTTACCATGTCTTTGTGGATTTTAAAAAGGCCTTTGACAAGGTATGGCATGCAGCTCTGTGGGCTACCATGAGGCTGTACAACATCAATGCCAACCTGATCAGAGTCATTGAGGAGCTCTACAACAAGGCCACTAGCGCAGTCTATTTCAACAGTGGCATAGGGGATTGGTTTAGGACGACGGTTGGCATCAGACAAGGCTGCTTGCTCTCACCTACTCTCTTTAACATCTTCCTTGAGAGAATCATGACTGATGCATTGGAAGATTATGAAGGAATAGTCGGTATTGGAGGCAGAACAATTACCAACTTGCATTTTGCTGATGACATCGATGGACTGGCAGGGAAAGAAGAAGAGTTAGTAATGTTAGTGGAACGCCTTGACAAGACTTCAACAGCTTATGGCATGGAGATCAGTGCACAGAAGACCAAGCTGATGACCAACAACATCAACGGCATCAACACCAACATCAGGGTTGGTGGTCAGAATTTGGAAATGGTACAATGCTTCAAGTATCTTTGAGCAATTGTAACAGACAAGGGATCCAAGCCTGAGATACTTGCAAGGATTGCACAGACAGTTACAGCACTGACAAAACTGAAGACCATTTGGAAAAACAGGAACATCTCGCTCAGCTCAAAGATCAGGCTGATGCGCACTCTGGTCATCTCAATATTCCTGTATGCTTGTGAGTCAAGGACCCTCACAGCGGATCTGGAGAGGAGAATACAGGCCACAGAGATGAGGTGCTTTTGCAGACTCCTTGGCATCTCTTACAAAGACCACATTAATAACGAGGAAGTGAGAATCAGAATCAGTCAAGCCATCGAGCCCTTTGAAGATCTCCTGACCACAGTCAAAAAACACAAACTGAAATGGTATGGGCACATCGCAAGATCAACAGGGCTTGCCAAGAAAATTCTGCAGGGAACTATGCAAGGCGAGAGAAGGAAAGGCAGGCAGAGAAAGAGATGGGAGAAGAACGTCTGAAAGTGGACGGGTCTCAGGCTGAGTGACACCTTGAGAAAGGTCAAGGACAGAGGGAAATGGAGAGGGCTGGTTGCGAGGTCTTCCATGGCGCCCCTACAGTCTAAATAGACTATGGGATAGAAGAAGACAATAGAATAACTCCTCCCTCCCTTCATGTGAAAGAGAATAACATTGACGATGGTCTCACTACTGGCTTTACACAGATTGGGATTCCAAACTTGACCCTAAGCAGTTCCTATTGCTTTTTTGACACAACCGAAATCAAACATTCCTTACATAAAGCATTTATTCATAAGTGGTACGCAGTAGTAAATACAGAAAAGATTTATACAAATTATATAGTGCTTAAAAGAAACTTTTGTGTTGGAAAGTATTTGCTCTAATTACCATCCAATATTTCTGTTCGATTTGCCCAGTTTCACACAAATAATAACAATCTGCATAATTAATAATATCCTACGTTTTGAGAGAATTCAAAGAAATGAAAAATACTGCACAAAACTTATTAGTGGTAATATTGGTGACGAATTTCATTACATCTATATTTCTCTAATGTTTCATGAAACTCATAAAAAGTGTTTATCAATCCAATCCACTGAAGTATAGTTTATGGCCTTCCTGGGTTGATGTTTCTCCAATGTTCTTCCATCGTACTTCACAGAGTCCTAGGATGGGCCAGACAAGGATCAGATTCAATCTTGAGAAACTGAAGGATCCAGAGGTGGCTGAAGCCTTCCAAGCCATGATAGGAGGGAAATTTGCACCCCTCACCATGTTCAACCCAGATGACACAGATATTGACAAGTTTACGTTTCTTTATTCTATTTTATTTCATTATTTTATATCAAGGATAATAGAATAAGCACTCATGTGCTTTTTTTCATCCAGTCCTTGTGTGTATGCAGTTGTGTAAATATTGTCATCTGTTCCCACTGGCACATAATGGCCTACTCTTACAAAAAGCGGAACAGGATTTAACGTGTGCTCAAGATGTTCTGTATGCGTTGGCACACGTGCCTCGGTTTACAGTCTCATCCAAAAGACTTTTGGGGAGAGTGGAGTCAGTACTGATGTTAACTTCAGGAGAAAAATCTTACGATTGATAGAGGGTTTTCGTAAGGACCAATGGCTTGCTGGATTCTGTTGTGCATGTCTTCGTTGCTTATGTGGTCTCTGTAGGAGATGCAAAGGAGTCTCCGGAAGCATCTCATCTCTACCGCCTGTACTATTCTCTCCAAATCTGCAGTCATGGTCAACAATTCACAGGCATACAGGAATATAGATTTGAGAAAGGAGTGCATTAGTCTGATTTTGGAGTTGAGTGAAATATTTTTATCTTTCCAGATGGTGTTTTGTTTTTGACAGTGCTGTTATTGTCTGTGCAATCCTGCATACTACCATTGGCTTGGCCCCCTCGTCTGATACAATGACTCCCAAGTACTTGAAACTTTTTGAACCCTTTGCAGCTTCTGGTCATTGACCCTGATATCAGCGCTGATGCCCTTGGCATTATTGGTCATCAGTTTTGTCTTCTCTGCACTGATTTCCATGCCGTGTGTTTTAAGAGGCCTTATTCAGGTGTTCTGTTAAGCTGGCGAGCTCCTGTTCTGATCCTGCTTGTCCGTCAATGTCATCTGCTAAGCGGAGGTTTGCGATTGTTCTGCCACCAATGTTGACTGATCCTTCATGATGTTCCAGTGCATCACCCATGATTCTCTCAAGGGAGGTGTTGAAAAGAGTGGGTGAGAGAAGACAGCCCTGCCTTACTCCAACTGTTGTTGGAAACCACTCTTCAATGTTGCTGTTGTAGTACACTGCACTGGTGGTCTTGTTGTACAGCTCTTTGATGACTCTGATCAGGTTTGCATTGATGCTGTATAAATTCATGGTTGCCCACAAAGCTGCATGCCACACCCTGTTGAATGCCTTCTTAAAATCAATAAAAAAAAACGTGGCAGATATCTTGTTGGTGTTGGAGGTACCACTCACAGAGTATTCTGATGTTGAATATCTGTTCAATTGTGCTACACCCTGCTCTGAAACCTGGTTGTTCCTCAGCTATGATGGTCTCTGCTTGTGGCTTCAGTCTGTTGAGTATAATCTTCAATATCACCTTGCTTGGATGGCTTATGAGGCTGGTTGTGTGGTAATTCTGGCACTGCTGAAGACTTCCTTTCTTGGGGAGGCTGATAATGAGTGACTGTGTCCATGGTGTAGGCTATTTTCCTGTCTGTCAGTTCTTGTTGCAGATTTTCAGTAGAGCGTTGCTTCCCCTCCAGCTTGAACCAACTCAGCTGGAATGTTATTAGCTCCTGCTGACTTCCTCCTTTTCAGCAATCTGACTGCTGTTTCCACTTCTTCTTGGAGGATAGGATGGCTGTCTGTATCAGTGCTTGTGGGGACATTGAGAACTTCTGGATCCTCTGTGGATTTGCAGTTATACAGGTCAGAGCAGTATTCTGTCCATCTGGACAGAATTTTTGTTGAATTTTCTGTTTTTGTAAAAGTGTGTTTTTTAGTTTTCAAAAGATACTTATACTGTTTTATCATTTTAACATATATTAGGCGATCAGCTTCTGTTCTAGTTGCTCTAAAACATTTGAGCTTCTTTGTACATTCTTTTTTTGCTTTATTACATTCCTTGTCAAACCATTCTGACCTTTTTGCCCCACCAATACAACATCTTTTGAGCATGCATTTACTAGCTTCTTTTAAACTTTCTACCAATACTTCTAAAGCACTATCTACATCACTATCTAGGTTCTCTATGGCCATTTCCAAGTCATTTTGAATATCCTTGCTCTCCCATATATTCCTAAAATCATTTTCCAGTGTTTTGTTCCAGATATTTTTTTCAAAATCAGCATTTTTACTTACTTTTCTTTTGATGTTGCAGTCATTACCATTTTCCATCACTTCCACCTCCATGACAATTGGTAAGTGATCAGAATCTATACAGTTTTCAACTACTAAGGCAACCACTTGAATAGAAGAAAAAAACTTCAACAAACAATAGGTGACACATTGAGAGAGAGAGAGAGAGAGAGAGAGAGAGAGAGAGAGAGAGAGAGAGAGAGAGAGAGAGAGAGAGAGAGAGAGAGAGAGAGAGAGAGAGAGAGAGAGAGAGAGAGAGAGAGAGAGAGAGGTTTTCCAACAGGATGAGGTGTGGTTAGTTACTTCTGATGCATCAAGTGGATTAGAAGGTGATTTTTGTAGGTTGTTAATGATTGGAGATGTTTAACTGAATCAGGAAGAGAAGTCCACAGCATAGGGCCTGAGTACAGTAAACTAGATTTGAACAAGTCTATTCTTGGGATGGGGACAACAGGCTTTACAGTATTTCTGGAATGATTCATAGGAAACTTATCTTTTAAGGATGTGGGGATAGCTCCTGCCATTATCTTGTACATCATGATGCCTTTGTTGTATTTTCTTTGGTGTAGGGGAAGAATATTTAACTGAGTATAATCTACTTCTAGCAAGGTTGTTTTCTTCAAAAGGATGAGTTTGAGAGTACGTTTGTTCAGGCTTAATAATGGTTTCAAAGTGTTTGCACTGGCAGAAACCCACAGGGTTGAAGCATAATCTATTGAGGATTGTACATAAGCTTGAAAAAATATTTTCCTTGGGTGAAAGTCAAGAAAGGGTTTGATTTTAGTCAACTGGTATACTCTTTGGGATAAATACTTGCATAGATGAGAGATATGGTAGAACCAGCTGAGATTTTTATTGATTGTTACTCCTAGGACTTTGTGGTGAGAGATTTGTTCAATTGCTTCCTTATTGATCTAGATTGGAAACAGTTTGTGAGATAAATTTTGTTGTTTTTGTCTGGTGGTGATAAGCATGCATTTTGGGTTTTTTAGGTGCATTGTCATGTGGTTCAGTCCTGACCATTTGACAAGATCATCAGTGTTTTTTTGTAATATAGTTGCAAGAGAGTCAATGTCATTATGACTCATATGCATGGTTGTGTCATCAACAAATAGTTCACATTTGGATTTGATATGTAGAGGAAGGTCATTTATATATAATGAAAAGAGAATTGGCCCTAGTATGGATCCTTGTGGTACTCCATAATGAATGGGCTTCAGTTTGGATGTGGATGTAGCTATTGAGACATATTGTTACCTGTTTGTAAGATAGGAATTAAGTAGTCGTAGGGTATCTGTAGAAATGTTATATAGATTTAGCTTTTTGAGAAGAAATTTGTTGTCAATGGTATCAAATGCCTTTTTGAAATCTACAAATAATACTCCACAAAATCTACTGTCATTAATGTTTGATAGCCAATTGTTGACAAGACTAGTCAGTGCCGTCTGACATGAATGATTTTGTCTAAATCCAGAGTGATTAGGGTGAAGTAGGTTGTTGATTTCTATATGATGGACAAGATGTTTATTTATATGTTTTTCCATGGGTTTTGAGAGCATAGGTATAATAGAGATTGGCCTATAGTTTGACGGGTCAGAAGTATCACCAGACTTGTAGATGAGAGAGAGAGAGAGAGAGGAGAGAGAGAGAGAGAGAGAGGAGAGAGAGAGAGAGAGAGAGAGAGAGAGAGAGAGAGAGAGAGAGAGAGAGAGAGAGAGAGAGAGAGAGAGAGAGAGAGAGAGAGAGAGAGAGAGAAGAGAGAGAGAGAGAGAGAGAGAGAGAGAGAGAGAGGGAGTTTATTGATCATTATCAGGAACTTTCACCTTCATCATCACCTGTCCCATAGTACTGCGGACCATGGGGGTGCAACTGAAGATTCTGTAACCAGCTTCCTCCACTCCCCACGGTCCTCCAGAACGGATAGCCTAGTGGTCAGAACATTGCACTGGGATTTGACAACGGGGATTCGAATCCGGTTGAGGAGATTTTTCTCCTGAAGTTAACATCAGTGCTGACTCCACTCTTCCCCAAAGTCCTTCGGATGAGGCTTTAAACCGAGGCCCCGTGTGCCAACGCATGCAGAACATATTGTGCGCACGTTAAATCCTGTTCCGCTTTTCGTAAGAGTAGGCCATCGTGTGCCGGTGGAAACAGGTGACATTTACAAAACTGCATGCACACGGGGACTGGATGTAAAAAAGCACAAGAGTGCTTATCCCATTATTCTTGATATAAAAGAATAAATCAAATCAATCAATCACTCTCTGATGTTCTCTTCCCGTCGTTTCCTCTGTCTGACTCTTGGTCGCCCTCCCCTTCCTGTTCCCTGTAAGACTGTCTTGGCCAGTCCAGATGATCGTGTGACGTGCCCGTGCCACTTTAACTTGCGTATTTTCACAGTAGTTGGGAGCTCTTCATATGGACCGATGGCATTCTTTATTCTGGTTTTCACTTCTTCATTAGTGATGTGATCTCTGTATGAAATGCCAAGGAGTTTGCGAAAGCATCTCATCTCCATTGCCTGTATCCTTCTTTCAATGTCTGCTGTTATGGTCCATGTTTCACATGCTACAAAAATATGGACATGATCAGGGAACGCATCAGTCTGATCTTGAAGCTGATGGCGATGTTCTTATCATTCCAGAGGACTTTAAGTTTGGTCATTGCAGCTGTGGTCTGGGCTATCCTGAAGAGAATTTCAGGTTTTGATCCTTCATCTGATACTATAACTCCCAGATATTTGACGCTTTGGACAGTCGTGATTTTCTTACCATCTATGATTACGTCATTGTTGATGCCATTGGCATTATTTGTCATCAGCTGGGTTTTCTCTGCACTGATCTGCATACCAGTCAGGAACAGGGGAAATCAAATTCTAAATGTATTATCTACTCAATGTAATCTCTCTGTCTCTGTCTGTTCTCTCTGTGTGTCTCACACACACACACACACACACACACACACACACACACCACACACACAACACACACACACACACACACACACACACACACACAGATTTATTTATTTATTTATTTATTTATTTATTTATTGTTTTATATCGAGGATAACAGCATAAGCAATCATGTGCTTTTTTTCGTCCCCGTGTGTATGCAGTTTTGTAAATATTGTCATCTGTTCCCACCGGCACACGATGGCCTACTCTTACGAAAAGCGGAACAAGGTTTAACGTGTGCGAAATTGTACTGCGCGCGTTCGCACACGGGGCCTCGGTTGAAAGTCTCATCCGAAGGACTTTTGGGGAGAGTGGAGTCAGCACTGATGTTAACTCCAGGAAGAAAATTTCCTCCACCGGACTCGAACCCGGTTCTTCAAATTGCAAGCGCAATGTTCTGACCACTAGGCTATCCGACCCAGAGAGAGAGAGAGAGAGAGAGAGAGAGAGAGAAGAGAGAGAGAGAGAGGGAGAGAGAGAGAGAGAGAGAGAGAGAGAGAGAGAGAGAGAGAGAGAGAGAGAGAGAGAGAGGAGAGAGAGGTTGTTGTTGTTGTTTTTAACATGGTTGTATATTGAATGGCTTTATTTCACAGAGTTGTAGGGTTTTTTAACGATGGTTATATATCAGGCTTTATTTCATATAGTTGTATTGTTGTTTTTTCAACGATGATTATATATTAGTCTTTGTGTCACAGAGCTGTGGATTTTTTTTCTTCCTTTGTTTTTTAAATAGTTGTATTTCAGGCTTTATTTCACAGAGTTGTAGGGTTGTTGTTTTTTTAACAATGGTTGTATATCTGGCTTTATTTCACAGAGTTGTAGTTTTTTTTAAACAATGGTTGTATATCAGGCTTTATTTCACAGAGTTGTAGGGTTCTTTTTTTTTTTAACAATGGTTGTATATCAGGCTTTATTTCACAGAGTTGTAGGTTTGTTTTTTGTTGTTTTTTTAACGATAGTTGTATGTTGAATGGCTTTAATTCACATGTTTGTTTGTTTTAATCGATGGTTGTATATCAAGTTTTATTTCACAAAGTAGTGTGGACTTGTCGCTGTTGTTTTTTTTTTTTATATCAACATGTGTATAGCGGTTTTTGTACTTTTTATTGTTTTTTCTATCACTTTATGGGTTTTTAAAAAATATATATATATTATTCTCATCTTATTTTCTTATCTAGTTTGTTGATGCTTCCTTTCTTTGATAAGAAAGTCATTAGGATGAGACAATAATCCCAGGTCCAGTGTGCGAACGCACGCAGAACATCTTGTGCACACGTTAAAACCCGTTTGGCTTTTCGGAAGAGTAGGCCATTATGTTCCAGTGGGAAGGATAACAAAATTAACAAAACTGCATAGGCACAGGGACTGGATGTAAAAACAAAAAAAGCACATGACTGCCTATTCCATTATCCTCGAAATAAAAGAATAAATAAAATAAAATAAGATAGAATGGTGTACATAGCCTGACGCACATGATGTAATGGAAACAACATTTAGTAGAGTTCTTTCCCTTTGACTATGAACAAGCCACACCAACACAAACGACAGTTAGGCCAGCTTGTCTTCTATATTAAAAAAAAAAGGGGGGGGGGGGATTATAATGAAGTGCTTTGATTTGCTTTCACAGGATATAGCCCTATACAGGCTCAGTATATAATAATATAATAATAATAATAATAATAATAATAATAATAATAATAATAATAATAATAATAATAATAATAATAATAATAATAATGATAATAATAATGATAATAAAAAAATTGTTATTATTATTGTTAATAATTATATAGTCAATAATAATAATAATAATAATAATAATAATAATAATAATAATAATAATAATAATAATAATAATAATAATAATAATAATAATATTATTATTGCTGCTGTTCTTGTTATTATATATATATATATATATATATATATATATATTATATATATATATATATATATATATATATATATATATATATATATATAAAATTTCTTCTTATCATTATCATAGTGTAATACTTTGCTCCGCTTTATTTCCCCACATAAGGGGAGAGAGAGAGAGGGGGGGGGGGGGGGGTATAATACAGTGTAGGGCTTTAGGTCACTTTATATATTTTTTTCCCTGCAAAGTAGAGTACTGTAGATGGTTTTAGTTCATTTATGAAGTAATATCCTAGATGTCTGTATTCAATCTGTGTAGTAGTAACGTTTTTTGAATCCCCATCCTGCAGATTGGTGTCATTTGAATTGATGTATTGAAAGGTTTTATTTTACATGTAGTTGTGGATTTATTATAATGGGTGTTGGCCTATATTAAATAGATTTATTAAGTTTATCTGTTAAGGAGATAGGATAGCTCAGTGGTCAGAGCACTCACTTTCCCCAAGCCAATGTTAATCAGCATCGAGTGTGGTTACCAATTGGATGGGTGACCCTTAGTAGGCCTTGGCTTTAGTACAGTCCCCCAGCTGTCAATGGGTACCTGCCAGCTTTAGGGTCAGGGAAGGTAAAGCAGCAAGGGAGATGAGATGGACGCTGCCCTCAATATGCTGGCCCCTGCAGAAGCTGAGGTCTCTGATGCCTGGCTCCCCCTACGACCACACAGGTTATGGGACATCTTTACCTTTACCTTGACTGGTTTTATTATACAATCTTTATATAAAGAACCCCCGCCATTCCCAGGAGGGAGATGGTTGTACATGAAGGCTTCATTTCACAGAGTTGTAGGGTTGTTGTTTTTTTTAAGGATGGTTGTATAATTGTTATGGCTTTATTTCACAGAGTTGTATGTTTTTTTGGGTTTTTTTTTTAACATGGTTGTATGTGAGGGCTTCATTTCACAGAGATGTAGGGCTTTTTAACCATGGTTGTATATAGGGCTTTATTTCACAGAGTTGTAGGGCCTTTTAACCATGGTTGTATATCAGGCTTTACTTCACAGAGTTGTAGGGATTTTTAAGGATGGTTGTATATCAGGCTTTATTTCACAGAGTTGTAGGGATTTTTAACGATGGTTGTATATCAGGCTTTATTTCACAATGTTGTAGGGATTTTTAACGATGGTTGTATATCAGGCTTTATTTCACAATGTTGTAGGGATTTTTAACGATGGTTGTATATCAGGCTTTATTTCACAATGTTGTAGGGATTTTTAACGATGGTTGTATATCAGGCTTTATTTCACAATGTTGTAGGGATTTTTAACGATGGTTGTATATCAGGCTTTATTTCACAATGTTGTAGGGATTTTTAACGATGGTTGTATATCAGGCTTTGTTTCACAATGTTGTAGGGATTTTTAACGATGGTTGTATATCAGGCTTTATTTCACAATGTTGTAGGGATTTTTAAGGATGGTTGTATGTCAGGCTTTATTCCACGATGTTGTAGGGATTTTTAAGGATGGTTGTATATCAGGGTTTATTTCACAGAGTTGTGGGGCCTTTTAACCATGGTTGTACATCAGGCTTTACTTCACAGAGTTGTAGGGATTTTTAAGGATGGTTGTATATCAGGCTTTACTTCACAGAGTTGTAGGGATTTTTAAGGATGGTCGTATATCAGGCTTTATTTCACAGAGTTGTAGGGATTTTTAAGGATGGTTGTATATCAGGCTTTATTTCACAATGTTGTGGGTTTATTATTATTTTTTTGCAAACAATGGCTGTGCAGCCGTTTTTGTGCTTTTTATTGTTTTTTCTGTTACTTTTTTTGATAATCACTCTCATTTTCTTATCTAGTTTATTGATGCTATCTTTCTTTGATAAGAAAGTCCTTGGAGGAGACTATAAACCGAGGTCTGTGTGCAAACCCACGCAGAGCATCTTGTGCACACATTAAAACCCGTTCCGCTTTTCGGAAGAGTAGGCCATTATGTGCCGGTGGGAACTGATGACAAAAATTAACAAAACTGTATACACACGGGGACTGGATGTAAAAACAAAAAAGCACATGAGTGTTCATTCCATTATCCTCAAAAGAAAAGAATAAATAAAATATAATAAGATTGAATGGTGTACATAGCCTGACCTACATGGTGTAAGGGAAACAGCCATTAGTAGAGTTCTTTCCCTTTGACCATGAACACGCCACAGCAACACAAACGACAGTTAGGCCAGCTTGTCTTCTATATAAAAAAAAAAGGGGGGGGAGGGGGAATTATACTGAAGTGCTTTGATTTGCTTTCACAGGATATAGGGCTATACAGGCTCAGTATAAAATTAGTAGTAGTAGTAGTAGTAGTAGTAGTAGTAGTAGCAGTAGTAGTAGTAGTAGTAGTAGTAAGTAGTAGTAGTAGTATCATCATCATCATCATCATCATCATCATTATTATTATTATTATTATTATCATTATCATCATCATCATCATCATCATCATCATCATTATTATTATTATTATTATTATTATTATTATTATTATTATTATTATTATTATTATTATTATTATTATTATTATTATCATTATTGTTGTTGTTGCTGTTCTTGTTATTACATTATTATTATTATTATTATTATTATTATTATTATTATTATTATTATTATTATTATTATTATTATTATTATTATTATTATTATAGTGTAATACTTTGGGTGGCTTTATTTCCCCCACATAAGGGGAGAGAGAGAGAGAGGGGGGGGGGGGAGGGGTATAATACAGTGTAGGGCTTTAAGTAGCTTTATATATTTTTCCTTGCAAAGTAGAGTACTGTAGATGATTTTAGTTTATCTATGGAGTAATATCCTAGATGTCTGTATTCTAGCTGTGTTGTAGTAACGTGTTTTTTTTTAATCCCCATCCTACAGATTGGTGTCGTTTGAATTGATGAATTGAATGAAAGGCTTTATTTCACATGTAGTGGTGGATTTATTATGATGGGTGTAGGCCTATACTGAATAGAATTATTGTTAAGTTTATCTGTAAAGGGAATGGGATAGCTCAGTGGTCAGAGCACTCGCTTTCCCCCAGCCAATGTTAATCAGCATCGAGTGTGGTTACCAACTGGATGGGTGACCGTTTGCGCGCCTTGGCTTCAGTAAAGTCCACCCAGCTGTCAATGGGTACTTGCTTTCTATAGGGTCAGGGAAGGTAAAGCAGTGAGGGAGAGGAGATGGGCGCCACCTTCAATATGCTGGCCCCTAGAGAAGCTGAGGTCTCTGATTCCTTGCTCCCCCTACGACCACAGGTTATGGGACACCTTTACCTTGACTGGTTTTATTATACAATCATGTAGTTGAGGCTTTACTTGACATGTGGTTGTGGGTTTATTATGGCACATGTAGCCTACTGTAGTTATGGGTTAGCTGTGATGTATGTATATGCATCCAGCAAACCATTGGTCCCTACGAAAACCTTCTATCAATCGTAAAGAAGCATAAACTTAAATGGTACGGGCATGTCACAAGATCGAAAGGACTTGCAAAAACAGTACTGCAGGTGCTGTCCAAGGAGGAAAAAAGAGTCAGACCAAGGAAGACATGGGAGGACAACATCAGCGAATGGACAGGCCTAGACCTCAACAAAACTTTGAGAAAGGCAGAACAGAGAGAGGAATTGAGGGAATTGGTTGTCAAGTCTTCAGGGATGCCCCCACAGTCGCTGGACTAAGGGATAGATAGATAGATAGATAGATAGATAGATAGATAGATAGATAGATAGATAGATAGATAGACAGACAGACAGATAGATAGATAGATAGATAGATAGATAGATAGATAGATAGATAGATAGATAGATAGATATGATGGTTTTATTTCACATGTGGTTGTTGGTTTATTATTATGATTGAATATTGAAGGGCATCATTTCAAAAGTCCTTCGATCCTGGTGAGGCGACCATCCTCAACCAGTCGGTCCCCGGATGGCGGATAGGGGGACGGCCCTCAGAAATGGGGGTTAGCTGCGAAAGCAGCCCCAGACCAACTGGCGATGTTCCTACCAGGACGTGGCGGGACAACAGGTGGCTCTGTCGTCTCCATGAAATATCCCATATGACCTATGACGGGAACATCACGTGATCAAGAGCCCTGTTAAAAGCTCTGCCCCCTGGGCTGCCAGGGTAACAGGAGATAAGGGTGGGGTAACCCTGACAGAAACCTAGAGGGCTGAAGTCAGCCCTATTGGGCCATAGGCGCCCTCTAACAAATCACGATACCATGCAAAAAAAACACATGAAGACACTGTCAGATTTAAGAGAAAATAATGGTGCTTGCCCTGTGAAGACCCTCCAGGCAGGTGCAGTGCCGGGCCCCGAGCCTCAACGGGGCCCACCCTCAGCTTCTGGAGGACCCTCTAGCCTGTCCTGTGGAGTCAGGGGACAGTGGAGGAGAGCAACTGGCCAACATAACAGAAGAAGGCAACCCCTCATCATTATGCAGTGGAATGCAGAGGGAGTCTTTAATAAGAAGACAGAACTAGAAAAAAAACATTGCAAGACAAGAATGTGAGCGTGTGTTGCATACAAGAAACACATCTGAAGAGTAAGCCTTTCAAGATCCGTGGCTACTCCCTGTTCAAACAAAACCGAGAAGATAGAACAAAGGGAGGTATTCTGACACTTGTTAGAAACAACATCAGCGCAAGTGAGACCGCTGTATACATGGAAGGAGCAGAACACCAGAAGATAAGGATTAAGGGTAGCTCAACAGAACTTAATATTCTAAATTACTACAACCCCAGCAACAAACCACTCTCGCTCAAAACAATATCAACAGAGGAATCCCGCCTTATAGTACTGGGAGACTTCAATAGCCACTCCCAGAGCTGGGGATATGACAATCTGGACAGTCGAGGAGAGGAGATTGAGAACTGACAGGATGAGAATCACCTTCTGATCAATAGCCCACACGACACACCAACCTTTTACTCCAAAAGATGGCACACTACCACCACTCCAGACCTTGCCTTTTGCACGGAGGACCTGTATGGAAGCACAACAAGGGAAGTTGGAAAGCAGCTAGGTGGTAGTGATCACAGACCAGTCTTCCTTACCATTGAGAGAGAGACTGTGAAAGCAGAGCCAGTCCCCCCAGATGGAGCTACAAAAAGCCAAACTGGAGCCTCTTCTGGCAGAGATCCAATATGCTAGTACAAAACATTCGTCTGGAGGGCAGAGACCTAAACAAAGTTATCAAAGAATTTAACCAATGCATTTTGACCGCTGCCAAAGAAGCAATACTATGTGGTGCTCGAAGAAACTACAAGCCCTCACTCACTCACTCAGTCCCACGTCCCAAAGGACGTAGGGGGGACATGAGAGAAGATGCAACAGCGATCTTTTTCCATGCTTCACATCCTGTGTGGCTAGTAGGAGATGTTGCAGGGGTTGGGCGGTCCAGTCTTTGATGTTGTCAACCCATGATTTCTTTTGGCGGCCTCTTCTTCTCTTGCCCTCGACTGTTCCTTGCAAGATGGTTTTTGCTAGGGGGTTGTGTCTTGTGGTGTGACCAAACCACATCAGCTTTCTCCTCTTTATGGTGGAGAGCAAAGGCACTTGGGGGCCCACACGCTTTTTGATTTCTTCTTTCATATAGTTATTGGTCTTGTGTTCTTTGTATGATATTCTGAGGAGTCTTCTGTGGCACTTGTTCTCGAATGCTTGGATTCTCCTCTCTAACTCTGCTGTCAGAGTCCATGATTCACAGCCATATAGGAGGATAGATATCACGAGGGATTTGTAAAGGTGGTATTTGGTGCAGAAGCTGATGTTGTTGCTTCTGATGATCATCTGGTGGCTGACTAGAGCAGATGTTGCTGTTGCAATGCAAGCTTTCACTTCATGGTTTGATGTGCCATCTTTTGTTAGGATGGAACCTAAGTATTTGAATTGGCTCACCTCTTCTAGTATTTCTCCATTCATCTTTATTTCCGTGATGTCATTACTTGCGCTGTTGACCATGATCTTTGATTTCTCTGTACTGACCTCCATGCCGTATGCGCTCGCTCGATCTGTTAAATTGTCTGTGAGGATTTGCAGTTCTTGTTTGCTGCTGCCCATGAGGTCAATGTCATCTGCAAATCTGAGGTTGCAAAGGGGTCTTCCACCAATGGAGATGGAAGTGTGGTGGTTTTGCAGTGTCTCTGTCATGATCTTTTCGAGGAAGAGGTTGAAGAGTACAGGTGAGAGAAGGCAGCCCTGGCGAACCCCAACCGTGGTCTTGAAGAACTCGCCCACGTGATTTTTCATGAAAACTGCACTTCTTGCGTTGTTGTACAGAGCCTTGATGACTTTAATTAGCCAGCTGTCAATGTTGAAGTGCCTGAGTACTTGCCAAA
>CM060348.1:73508-79584 GCA_030674155.1 Stramonita haemastoma | reverse complement strand
CTTCCCTTTCCTTCCCTTCTTCCCTCCTCCTTCTCTTTTCTCTCTCTCTCTTTCTCTCCTCTCTCTTCTCTTCTCTCTCTCTCTCCTCTCTCCCTCTCTCTCCTCTCTCTCTCCGTACCTTCCTTCCTTGCCCCGGTTCGCTAGACATGTCAGTCCTAAGTCCTGACACACTTTCAATCTTTTCATTATACACAAATTGATAACACAATGCAATTTGAATACAATATGTTAGAATAGATACAATAAAATACAATAATCAGTGCCAAAACAATACAATACACTACCATACACATAATACCCCCCCATCCAAACCAAGCAAAAAGGTCATAAGGAAAATATCATATGGGGATATTTCAACGTGTAAAGGCATCGGATAAGATAAAAGAAAGTGATGTGCTTGTCATCAATACACTTTTTCCCAAAAAGTTTGTTTTGTTGATGTGACGATAAAAATTTTTTTTCCCAAAGACATAAACTAGGCCCCCGTGTGCGAACGCATGCAGAGTATCTTGCGCACATGTTACCCCTTTTCCGCGCTTCGGCAGAGTAGGCCATTGTGTGCCGTGAGCTGGATAAAAAAAAAAAATGATAAAGTTACACATCAGGGGGATAGATGTAATAAAAAGCAATCGGCCCCTTATTTTTATCCTCGATGCTTAAATGCTGCATGTTTTAAATAATTGTCGGTTTTCTTTTTTTTTTTTAAAGTGTTTAATTTAATGATAGTGTTAACAACAACAACAACATAAAAAAATTTTTTATGATAACCTAACAGTCGTAGTGAAAACGTAAAAATAAAATAACGAAATAACAAAATTTTAACAATCATCATTATCATCATCCTAAAAAAGTCAAAAAACATGTGGGGGACGTCTGCTATTAGGGGACTAAACACTTCTACCCCCTATTAAATGGCGTGATAAAGAGATGGTGGTTTTGGGAAAAAGATGATGATGATGACAAAATAAAAAGATTTTTGATAAGAATGCTAAAAAAACAATAAAACAGTCCCAAACAAACAGGCAGTAAAAAAAAAACAGCTAAAAAAAAACACTCCCCTTACTATGATTATGATGTGATAATAACATGTAGTAATGTTTTTAAAAAACCATAATGTTGAAAAACAATTTTTCAAAAAAAATATATAAAAAAAAAAAAATAAGGAACCCCCATACCACCCAAAACCAACCCAAACCCCAACCAACCAAAAAACCACCCAAACCCCAACCAAAAAAACCAACCAGCCAACCAACCAACCAACCAACCAACCAACCAACCCCCAAAAACCAAGAAAAACCAGCCAACCAAATTTTAAGAACAAAAAGCAAGTAAGAAGCCGATTTAAAAACATTCGATTCTTTCATAACATGGTCAATTTGATTGTAACAATGATCTTCAATTGGTGGGTCGATGGTTTAGAGGTAAGGCCTGAAGAAAGCAAAAACCCCGGGTCTGAGTGTGTGGTGGTTTTCGAACCAGTTTGGGCCCAAATTGTCCCCACCAATAACCTTAAGTGGTGGCGGGTGCTAATCTCTCGGATGGACGAAAAACCGAGGTCCCGGCGTTCACATCTTATTCAACGCACGTTAAAGAACCACGAAAAAAGAGGGTTGCCCGGAAAATTCTGTAGAGAACCCCCCTCTTTTTGGGAAAAAAAAATACGTGCGACGGGAAAAAAGGGAAAAAAAAAAAAAAAGGATGGCGCTGAATTTTTTGGGACTGGCTCCCCCCCCCTGGGAGACCCCCCCGAATTTCACGAAAAGAAATTCTGTGACATAAAGGGGTATAAAAAAGTTCTTTTACTTTTTGGTAGAACAGGGAAAGCATATCTCCTTTTCCCCCTACAATTTGAATATCAGAAAAAAAAAAACTTTCCAACCCCCCCCCCCCCCCCCCCCCTCCCCCCTTTTCAACCTTTTAAAAGATGCTGCTCTTTCCCCGAAGGGGGATGTCTTCGAAAATTGTGAAAACTGATCTTTCCAATTAAAAAAAAAAAAAAGGGGAAAATAAGTTTTTTTTGGGGTTTAAACAAAATTTTTATTTTTGAACAAAGTAGCCCAACACATGAAATGGGTAAAATAAGCAATGCTTATTGAAAAACTCCTAAATCCATATAATTATTATGCAAAAATTTTTTGTATTTTGTATTTTTACCATTTATGTCAAGAAATTTCTCTGTGTAAAAATTGGGTGCTCTCCTCTCCCCCCGGGAGGGGGAGCGCGAGCCACAAGTGCAGCCTCCCCCTTTTCTTTTCTTTTTCCCCGATGCAAAAAGGGGGGGGCGGCTGACAAATTGCGTCAAATATTTAAAAAAAAAAGTTTTAAATTTTTTTCTTGTTTTTTTTTTTGCTTGGATTTGTTTTTCCCTTTTTTTTACATGTCTAAATACCCCTTTTAGGGGCAGAACAAAAAAGGGTTTTTTATTTATTTATTTATTACTCTTTTACCTTTAAAAGCCCAAGCAGTTTCTCTGCGTAAATTTTGGGGTGCTTCCCGGGGAGAGCGCGTCACACAAGTCAGCGCCCCCCATTTTTTTTTCTTTTTCCTGCATGCAACTGTATTTGGTTTTCCCCATAGAGTGGCTTTTTTTACTTTAAATTGTTCCCGGGGTTTTTTTACGAGCGCTAAGATGATGTGCATGCACACGCGGGATCTGGGGTTTTTCGTCTCACCGAAGACTAGCCCCCAGACCAACCACCATAATCTAATGGATGGAGGAAAAGTTTTGGGCCGAAACGAGATTCAAACCCCCGGCACACCCGCCCGGACTTTTCGTTTTTTAGACGGGCCGGTTACCTCTAGACCACCGATTTACATCTCAAATCTAAAAAGTACTAAGTACTTAACATCCAGATAATTATTTACAAGAATAAACTGCGCCCAAAAAAATTTTGTCAAAAGAGAGAAAAAAAAAAATCTTTTCTTGGGGGGGGTTTTTGTTGGGGTTTGCTTTCAAAAAAGTTCTTTTACATCTTTAAAAAAAACCCTTTCTCAAGGACAGAAAGAAAAAAAAATTCACATAAGATGTCTCAACAAAAAACCGTCTTCAGAAGCCGGGTGGGGTGGATTCAGGTCCTTACACACTCAGTCAGCTCTTGTGCCCAAATTGGTTGTGGCATTAAAAAACACAGACAAGGGGATTGATAGGTTAAAACTATCTTCAAACAGGGGGGAAAATTTTTTGAGGTGGCCCCCTTTCTTTAACTACCCCGCATAATTGTGTAATTACTATGTACGCCATGTCTGTGCATAAATTAAAACTCTCAACAGAGTATAATTATCCTCTCTTCCCCCAAATCAAAATTTTAAAAGGTCAGTGTTACCCCTTGGCATTGTGTGACGATAGAAAAAAGAGAGTTGGGGGAAAGAAAAAGAAGAAGAAAAAAAAAAAAAGAAATCAGTTGCTTAGTTGGGGGGTAGTGTATTTGTAGGGAGTAGTAAAAGTAAAAAGTTAGTAGAGTACGGGTTTGAAGTCGTCGTCGTCGTCGTCGTGTCGTCGTCTCGTATTAATTGTAGTCCACTGTCGGCGTCGTCTTTGTTTAGTAGTGTATAGCAATGCAGCAGCAGAACAGCAGAGAATAAGGTGGGTAGTAGTATTTGTGCAGCAGCGCAGAGCAAGCAGCAGCGAGTAGATAGTGTAAAATTTTGTAGTAGTGGGAATAGTAGTAGTAGAAATTAGATAGTAGAATTTAGTAAATAGTAGAGTAATAGTATATTTTTAAGTATAGTGTATAGTAGAAAGGGGAGTAGTAGGGCAAAGCAGAAAAGCAGCAGCAGCAGCAGCAGCGAGCACATAGTAGTAGTTTTTAGTGTGTAGTAGTAGTGTAGGTAGTGTAGTAGTATAGCATAGTAGTAGTAGAGCAGCACACAGTATACAGTAATAGTACAGTAATAATAGCAGCAGAAGCAGCAGCAGCAGCAGCAGCAGCATAGTAGTAGTATTTGTAGTGTAGTAGTAGAGTAGTAGTAGTAGTGTATGTATAAAATAATAAAATAATAATAATAATAAAATAATAATAAAAATTTAGAAGGGGTTTTTAAAGTAGCAGTAGAAGTCGTGTTTAGCAGCGCACAAACAAAATTTGGTGTCATGACGCCCAGTAACATAAACAAAGGGCTGAAATGAGTCTCCGGATAGATGTCCAAAAAATTAAGAAAAACAAAGTAGAGAATTCCCAAGCTATTTTCAAAGTATAACAGCACTTGCAGTGGTTTTTTTTCCATTGAAAAATCATTTTAAGTACCCTCTAAAATTTTTTTTTGGTAACACAAGACCAAAGCTACAATGAATGATTGAGTGTATTTGTAATGAAAGAAGGACACAGCAGGGATCCCTAGGGAACACCCAACAAAAGGGACACTGCATGAAAATCGAGCAAAAATGATACAATCAAAAAAAAAAACACCAATCAAACAAAATAAAGAACCCCCCCCAGGTCTAAAAAACTTGTAACACACATTGGTAAAAAAAAAGGTAAAAAAGGTAAGGTATCCCATAACCTATGTTGTCGAGGGGAGCGAGGCATCAGAGAACCTCAGCTTCTCTAGGGGCCAGCATATTTGGGGCGGTCCCATCACCTCTCCCTCGCTGCTTTACCTTCCCCTGACCCAAAGAGGGCAGGTACGCATTCATTTACAGCTGGGTGGATGGGGGGGGGACTGTACCGAAGCCAAGGCATGGGTCCACCCATTCAACTGGTAACCACCCCGAGGCTGCTTAACTTGACTTGGGGAAAGCGAGTGCTTTTGACCTGAGCTTATCCCCCCCCAGACCTAGAGAGAAGAAAATAACAAACAACCCAAACGTTCCTGGTTTCATGATTTTCAAAAGCTGCATGAGATCTAAAGAAAGTGAGAAAGGTTCAAAGCCTACAGAACGTCACAGGCCTTCATCAAGATGGGGTCAGCACATTTTACATCTGGCAAAGCGGGGGAATTTAATATATTTTTAAATTTTTTTTAAAAAAAATTTTTTATATCGAGAATAATGGAACAAGTCCCCATGTGCTTTTTTTTAAATTTTTTTTTTTAAAACCCTTTTCCCTTTGGGTTTCCCCGTTTTGTAAACCTTGTCATAAAAAAAAAAATTTTCCCCCAACACACAATGGCCTACTTTCCAAAAAAAACGGAACATTTTTTTAAAGTGGGGCCCCAAGATTTCCCCGCCCCGCGTTTCCCCCACGGGGCCCCAGTTTACAGTTTTCCCCCAAGGACTTTTTTTTTTTGGGGGGGGGGGTGGGGGGGTAGGGGAGAATTCAGTACTGAAATTAACTCCAGGGGAGAAAAAACCCCTCGCCGGGAATCGAACCCGGGGGGGGGAAATTTTCGAGCGAAAAGGGGTTTTGCCCCCTAGCGGGCCTGCCCTATGGGGGGACAGGAACAGCTTGTCCAGTACGCAAAACCAGGGGGCGGAAAAAACCCCCCGGCCCCGTAATTTGGACGTTTGGACAATAGGGGCAACCAACACACAGTGAGCACCAAACCCCAAAAAAAAAAAAAGGGGGAAAAACCCAAAAAACGGCGCTAGCGAAAAAACCCCCACCCCCTTCTCTCCCCCTTTTCCCTTTTTCCCCCCCCCCCCCGTTCCCCCCCCCCCCCCCTTCCCCTCAAAATCTTTTAAGGGGCTTTTCCAAAAAGTGACTGAAAAAAAAGGTAGGGGGTGAGAGATATAGAAAATTATCCTTTTAAAAAGTCATGCCAAAATAGTCTGTAGTAGGTATGTATCCTCACCACTCCTCTTTGGGGGGGCTTTTCTTGGGTTTTTTTGTTGGGTGTTTTTTTTTTTTTTTTTTTTTTTTTGGGGGGGGGGGGGGGGGGGGGGGTTGGGGTTTTTGGGGGGGGTGGGGGTGAAATTTTGGTGGTGGTTGTGGGGTGTGTGGGGGGGGGGGGGGGGGGGGGGGGGCATTTTCATAGCTTTATTTTCTTCTCGGGGTTTTTTTTTTTTCTCTCTTTTTTTTCCCCCCCCTTACTTTTTTTGAATGTGAGATGAAAGAGTTGAAAAAAAAAACAGACAAAAGAGAGAGGGGGGAGAGAGGGGGGAGAGAGAGAGAAAAAGAGGGAGGGAAGAAAAGAGAGA
>CM060348.1:53508-56008 GCA_030674155.1 Stramonita haemastoma | reverse complement strand
CCCCACCCTCCCTACTCCTCAAACTAATCCCAACCACTTTAAAAAAAAAAAAAAAAAAAAAGTCAGCCCACCCACCAATAGCGACTCAATTGAAACTCAGCTGTCTCCATCACCGCTGTCAATATTGTTGTTGTTGTTGTTGTTGTTGTTGTTGTGTGTTCCCCAGCTTAACACTCTTGGGGGGTCACCCGGAATGTGTTCTCTGACTCACTAATCCCACCTGGGAATCACCTTACCTTAACCTTAATTCTCTCCGTGCCAGAAGGCACATAAGGCTTGGACATCATTTCTCCACTGGTTGCGATCTGTAGCTGTGAGATTGAAATTGCACACTACTGAATGAGAAGTTTGCGTGTATGACTGTTTTCAAGCACCTCGCCATATAGGCAGCCATACTCCCGACTTCAGATGATTTTTTTTCTCCTTTAAAAAGGAGAGTAGCAGGTTGTTCTTGTTAAGAGCTTGTCATGGATGAAGTCAATCTCAACACAACATTTTACAACATTTTAGTGTAGGCCTTGGCAATGAGCTGACATCAATAACTGACAGCTTTTGGCCTGAGCCAAGCCAGTAGTAGTAGCAGTAGTAGGCACTCATCAGTCTCGGAAGACTATGGAGTTGCGCTCTAGTGTTTAGAGTGCAAAGCCTGGGCAAGTATGTATGGAGGGCAAAGTGTTACCCATGCAGCAGACCCCCCCTCTCCACGGCACTGGAATGATCCATTGGAAGGGCATTGACCGATACGAATGGTTCCAGTGCCGTCGCAGGAGCCACCAGAACGTTGCCATATACCTACAGCCCCGAGCCGCTCTGGGACTCCAACTCCCCGATTTTTCCTCAGGGATGGTGTCTAAACACGACACCTGTGTGCATGCTGGTTTGTTATAATTTTGTCATCCGCTCCTACCGGCACACGATGGCCTACTCTTCCGAAAGAAGGAACGGGATTTTAACGTGTGCGCAAGATGTTCTGCGTGCATTCGCACACGGGGCCTCGGTTTCGAGTCTCATCCGAATGACTTTGACATTCAGTTCGATTTTTTCGTCAAACTGGGAAGAAAGGGCGAGGCTGGGTACGAACCCAGAAACTCACGATTTACATATTGGCAGGCGAACGTCTTAACCATCCTGCCACCGTCCTTCCAAGCCACTGTCAATGATAGGAGTTCCAGTGCAATGCCACCAGGACTTGCTATCTATCTCTTTTGTATTCTTACATATTTATTTTTATGTATGGTTTCTTTCCCCCTTTTGTGCCTAGTTTGCTTGTTTTCCCGCTTACACACACACACACACGCCGCGCGCGCGCGCGCGCGCACACACACACACACACGCGCGCGCACACACGCGCACACACACACACACACACACACACGTTTGTTTAAATAATTATCAGTGTATCCAGTTAGGATGACGCGTTTTGTTGAATGTATCCCATTTTCTTCTTTTAAAATAATTATTCGTTGAATTGCTGTTGGTGGTGATGCTGGTATGTAGGGGTAGGGAGGGGGGGTTCTTAGCTTTATTCCCTGATCAGGGCAAGGGCCGGATGAAAAAAAAAAGCATGTAATGCTTACTCTGTAACCCTTGAAAAATAAAGATTATTCATTCATTCATTCATTCATTCATTCATTCATTCATTCATTCATTCATTCATTCATTCATTCATTCATTTCTGTCTCTGCTGAGTTCTACAATCTCCTGTAGCTTTCCCAGACCACCGATCTTAGTGATGTTGGCAATGTTTAGGATGTTGGTGGTCTGTATCTTTTTCCTTTTCTCCTCTCACTTTACTTTGGAGAATTGTTGTCATCAGACTTGTCTGTGTGTGTTTCTGTTTGCATGACCAACGTGTTTCAGTTTATGTTTAACAATTTCAGCTAACATTACGACGACGGCGACGACGACAACAACAAAAAAAACCAACAACAAAACAAAGAAAAAACCCCCCTAAGAAAAAAAGAAGAAGAGAGAGGAGAGAGAGAGAGAGAGAGAGAGAGAGAGAGAGAGAGAGAGAGGAGGGAGAGAGAGAGAGACAGAGAAGAGAGAGAGAGAGAGAGAGAGAGAGAGAGATTTGATTTGATTTGATTTGATTTATTCTTTTATATCGAGGATAATGGAATAAACACTCTTGTGCTTTTTTTTTTTACATCCAGTTCCCGTATGTATGCAGTTTTATAAATGTCATCTGTTCTCACCGGCACACGATGGCCTACTCTTAGGAAAAGCGGAACAAGATTTAACGTGTGCGCAAGATGTTCTGCGTGCGTTCTGAGAGGAGAGAGAGAGAGAGAGAGAGAGAGAGAGAGAGAGAGAGGAGAGAGAGAGAGGAGAGAGAGAGAGAGAGAGAGAGAGAGAGAGAGGAAGAGAGAGAGAGAGAGAGAGAGACACTGACACTGACACTGACACTGACACAGTTTTATTGTCCATACAGCATTACAGCCCTGTAGACAAGGGGGAATAACAAGTTCAGATGAATTCGTGTAACATAATAACATTT
>CM060348.1:30597-38097 GCA_030674155.1 Stramonita haemastoma | reverse complement strand
AGCAGCCGCTGATCCGGTTTCAAAGGGTAGGGTTTGTTGTATGTGTGTGTGGGGGTGGGTGGGGTGGGGGTGGGGGTGGGGTGTTGTGTGTGTGTGTGTGGGGTGGGTGGGGGGTTGTGTGTGTGTGTGTTGGGGGGGGTTGTGTGAGGGGGGTTGTGTGTGTGTGTGTGTGTTGTGTGTGTGTGTGTGTGTGTGTGTGTGTGTGTGTGGGGGTTGTGTGAGGGAGGTTGTGTGTGTGTGTGGGGGGGGGGGGGTGAGGGGGGTTGTGTGTGTGTGGGGGGGGTTGTGTGTGTGTGTGTGTTGTGTTGTGTTGTGTTGTGTTGTGTGTGCGTGTGTGTCTGTGTGTGTGTGTGTGTGTGTGTGTGTGTGTGTGTGTGTGTGTGTGTGTGTGTGTGTGTGTGTGTGTGTGCACGCGCGCGTGGGTGTGTGTTAGTTATGTTATTTTGTTTTGTGTTGTGTTCTGTGTGTGTGTGTGTGTGTGTGTTTAATTATTTTATATCGAGGATAATGGAATAAAAATGTGGGTTTTTTACATCTAGTCCCCGTGTGTATGCAGTTTTGTAACTTTTGTCATCCGTTCCCACCGGTACACAATGTGTGTGTGTGTGTGTGTGTGTGTGTGTGTGTGTGTGTGTGTGTGTGTGTGTGTGTGTGTGTGTGTGTGTGTGTGTGTGTGTGTGTGTGCGAGTGTGTGTGTGTGTGTGTGTGTGTGTGTGTGTGTGTGTGTGTGTGTGTGTGTGTGTGTGTGTGTGTGCGACTTTTGCCTACATCTTTGGTTGTCTGCTCTTGTATTATCTTATCGAGGACGGGATAGCTCAGTGGATAGAGCGCTCGCTTTCCCCCAGCCAAGGTAAAGCAGCATTGAGCGTGGTTACCAATTGGATGGGTGACCCGTTTGCGCGCCTTAGCTTCAGCACAGTTCCCCAATTCACCCACCTGTAAATGGGTACCTGCCCTCTTTAGGGTCAGGGAAGGTAAAGCAGCGAGGCAGCGAGGGAGAGGAGATGGGCGCCGCCCTCAGTATGCTGGCCTCTAGAGAAGCTGAGGTCTCTGATGCCTCGTTCCCCTACGACCACATAGGTTATGGGACATCTTTACCTTACCTTTTATCATAGTAATGGGATTCTCAGAGTCAGATCAACTTGCTGGCAAGGTGTAAGATTTTTTATTATTAATTTTTTCCCCTCCAGCTATCCTTACCACTAGTTCTCATTCCAATTTTCCTCTCTCTTCTTGCGTTTCTTCAATGTCACTTGGAGGGACGTTGTGGTGGTCGCCACCTCGGGTGGGCCTCTCACTGAAGTCTGGCTCCGCGACTGAGCTAATACTGTCGTTAGTAGGGGGCTTAGCAGGTGATGTCCTGCGTATGTTAGCTCAGAACAGGCACCACTGAACACCACCAAAGTGACTCAGCAGAAGTGCAGGGCCCCTCTGGCTGGTGGCATCACGGCGGCCTGATATTGATGAGCTCCCTGTGGACTTCCAATCCTGGGGATGAGACACAAGGAATCTGGGCATGGCTGTGGCGGGGAGATTGAAACGAGCAGCATGGAAACAACAGGGACAGGAACGTCTCAGAGAATAAAAATAAAGGTAAAGGTGTCCCTTTATGGTCATGGTCAACAGCGCGAGTAATGACAGCACGGAAATAAAGATGAATGGAGAAATATTGGAAGAGGTGAGCCAATTCAAATACTTAGGCTCCATTCTAACAAAAGATGGCACATCAAACAATGAAGTGAAAGCTCGCATTGCAACAGCAACATCTGCTCTAGTCAGACTCCAGAGGATCATCAGAAGCAACATCAGCTTCTGCACCAAATACCACCTCTACAAATCCCTCGTAATATCTATCCTCCTATATGGCTGTGAATCATGGACTCTGACAGCAGAGTTAGAGAGAAGAATCCAAGCATTCGAGAACAAGTGCCACAGAAGACTCCTCAAAATATCATACAAAGAACACAAGACCAATAACTATGTGAAAGAGGAAATCAAAAAGCGTGTGGGCCCCCAAGAGCCTTTGCTCTCCACCATAAAGAGGAGAAAGCTGATGTGGTTTGGTCACACCACAAGACACAACACCCTAGCAAAAACCATCTTGCAAGGAACAGTCGAGGGCAAAAGAAGAAGAGGCCGCCAAAAGAAATCATGGGTTGACAACATCAAAGACTGGACTGCCCAACCCCTGCAACGCCTCCTACTAGCCACACAGGATCGTGAAGCATGGAAAAAGATCTCCATTGCGTCTTCTCTCATGTCCCCCCTACGTCCTTTGGGACATGGGACTGAGTGAGTGAGTGAGTGAAAGGTGTCCCATAACCTATGTGGTCGTAACGGAGCGAGACATCAGAGACCTCAGCTTCTCTAGAGGGCCAGCATGTTGAGGGCGGCGGCGCCCATCTCCTCTCCCTCGCTGCTTTACCTTCCCTGACCCTAAAGAGGGCAGGTACCCATTGACAACTGGGTAAACTGGGGGGGGGGGGGGGACTGTACTGTAGCCAAGGCGCACAAAAACGGTCACCCATCCAACTGGTAACCACGCTCGAACGCTGCTTAACTTGACTTGGGAAAAGCGAACGCTCTGACCACTGAGCTATCCCATCCGATCCCCCACAGAGGATGAGGCAGCGAAAAAAAAAAAGAAATAAATGGAGAGTGTGAGTTGTCACTGTCTCTCTTCTCTCTCTTCACAGTGAATAAAGCACAGCCATGTGAATCCTCCCCTCCCCTCAGTCGTACATGACAGCTTAGTGCCTGTCTTCTCTCTCTTTTGATGGCTTTTGGCTTCAACAAACAAGGAATTAATTGGAACCGAAATTGAATTGATCGTCAGTTGCTGATAAACAGCCAAACGCAACAATGATGATGCTTTTCAACTGACTGACCAGAAATAAATAAAAAAAATGATAAAAAAATTGTTTTGCTATATAAAACTTTAAAACTTTTTTTTTTGAAGGAGGGGTGGTGGTGGGGATGACAAAGTTTTCAAGTGTGTCATGAGAAAAATTTTATAAAAATAAACACATCATCACCATAAGTTGTCAATGAGGGAATGAAGTTAGAGTGACGGGTCGTGTTCTACAGTGTTTACAAAAAGTCAGTTGTGAAATTGCCATTTTGAACACTTTTTTTTTTGGAGGGGGTGGGGGTGGTGGGGGTTGGGGGGACAAAGTTTTAAAGTGTGTCATGAGCAAAAATTCGAAGAAAAAAATAACATCATCACCATAAGTTGTCGATAAGGGAATGAATTTAAAGAGTGACGGGCCGTGTTATACAGTGTTTACAAAAAGTCAGCAGTGAGATTGCCATTTTGACTGACTTGACTTAATTAGATCAGCAACGATGAGATGAGAAAAGCTGAAAAGCATGTGGAGAAGAAGAATGCAAAGAAGAAGAATGCAAAGAAGAATGCAAAGAAGAAGAATGCAAAGAAGAAGAATGCAAAGAAGAAGAATGCAAAGAAGAATGCAAAGAAGGAGAATGCAAAGAAGAATACAAAGAAGAAGAAGAAGAAGAAGAATGCAAAGAAGGAGAATGCAAAGAAGAATGCAAAGAAGAATGCAAAGAAGAATCAAAGAAGAATGCAAAGAAGAAGAAGAAGAAGAAGGAGAAGAAGAAGAAGAAGGAGAAGAAGAAGAAGAAGAAGGAAGAAGAAGAAGAAGAGAAGAAGAAGAAGAGAAGAAGAAGAAGAAGAAGAAGAAGAGAAGAGAGAAGAAGAAGAAGAAGAAGAAGAAGAAGAAGAAGAAGAAGAAGAAGAAGAAGAAGAATTGCGAAGAAGAAGAAGAATGCAAAGAAGAAGAAGAATGCAAAGAAGAAGAAGAATGCAAAGAAGAAAAAGAAGAAAGAAGAAGAAGAAGAAAGAAGAAGAAGAGAAGAAGAAGAAGAAGAAGAAGAAGAAGAAGAAGAACAAGAACAAGAACAAGAACAAGAACAAGAAGAATGCGAAGAAGAAGAAGAATGCGAAGAAGAATGCGAAGAAGAATGCAAAGAAGAAAGAGAAGAAGAAGAAGAAGAAGAAGAAGAAGAAGAAGAAGAAGAAGAAGAAGAAGAAGAAGAAGAAGAAGAAGAAGAACAAGAACAAGAACAAGAACAAGAAGAATGCGAAGAAGAAGAAGAAGAATTGCAAAGAAGAATTGCGAAGAAGAAGAGAGAAGAAGAATTGCGAAGAAGAAGAAGAAGAAGAAGAAGAAGAAGAAGAAGAAGAAGAAGAAGAAGAAGAAGAAGAAGAAGAAGAAGAAGAAGAAGAAGAAGAGAAGAAAGAAGAGAGAAGAAGAAGAAGCAGCAGCAGCAATAAGCTAGCTGTTGACTAATGTAAAGCAGCTGTACGTCACGAAAGCTCATGGATCTATGCTTGTGTTTTCTTTGTTGTTAAGCTTTTCGTGTAAAGCGTAATAAACAATACAAGACTCTGTGCATGTCAGCCTGTTCCTCAGCTGTCATTCCCAAGGGGTGACGCCGCTCAACTTTGTGTTTAACATCAGCGAAAATTGCTGCAGCATCGCTCTCTCTCTGTGTCTCGTGGCTTGGGCAAACTGTATTGATCTTCCATTTCCCAGCCGTCAGATTCTAGCTGTTCCCTCGATCCAAGGTGACAGACATCGCGTGCGCGCGGAACGGTTACCCTCGTCTGCAATTTTCTGTTCGGAAAATCACACGCCACATGCCTGATCACGCTTGAACCCAATGAGCTGTTGAAACCTCTGGGTTGTTTTTGTTGTTGTTGTTGTTGTTGTTGTTGTTGTTGTTGTTGTTTTTGTTGTTGTTGCGTGTTGTTCGGTTAAAAACAGACGTGCTAATGAGCAGGCTGTGTTATTACTATTTTTATTTTGATTGTCTGTTTATGGTTATGTGCATGCATGCGCATATGTGTGCATTACACACATACACACACACACACACACATATATATATGTTTGTATGCATGTGTGTATGTATGTATATATGTATAGATATCTGTGGTGTGTGTATTAAAAAATATTTAGTCTTTTATTTCGAGTATAATGAAATAAGCACTACTGTGGTTGGGTTTTTTTTGGGTTTTTTTACATCCACTCCCCGTGTTTATGTAGCTTTGTCAGTTTTGTCATCAGTTCCCACCGGCACACAATGGCCTACTCTTCTGAAAAGCGGAACGGGCTTTCACGTGTGTGCAAAATGTTCTGCGTGCGTACGCACGCGAGACTTTGGTTTAAAAGTCTCATTTGAAGGACTTTTGGGGGTAATGGAGTCAGCACCGATGTTAACTTCAGAGAAAAAAAAAATCCTCTTGAACGAGATCCGAACCCGAGTCAGCAGATAGCTCTTCTGTTCACGGGATTTGTATACCTCTTGTGTGTGTGTGTGTGTGTGTGTGTGTGTGTGTGTGTGTGTGTGTGTGTGTGTGTGTGTGTGTGTGTGTGTGTGTGTGTGTGTGTGTGTGTTTGCTTGCTTGCTTGCTTACTCGCTTGCTTAATTGTTTGCTTGTTTGCTTTTAAACTACATTCTCACCAGAACCAAAATGGCAAAATTCCGATGTGTTTCCTTTCATATTATCTTCCAAACTGCATTGATTAACCTATTCAGTGACGGACAGCCCTTAGGGAACTAATCGCTATATGATGGGAGATAATCTCTCTGAGGTCACTTATTACTTCCCTTTTAGAGTTTTGTTAATGGGGTGACATTTTGTGTTGTTGGGTTGCTTTTCTCTTCATATCCATTCTCGCGCTTTGATATTACAGCAACTATTGCAGCGCTATAATGGAGGGTTCTAATATTTCACGCTTTTGTGATCTTTCTGAATCGTGAAATTATGAGCAAAACTGGAGGGCTTTGCCATTTATATCGAATCATTTAGAAAACCCAAGGCAAACATTAAAACACGATCAGATAATCAAATATATGGCTATTTATAGCATTGCCTACCGCAATCAGAAAACAATAATCAAAAGGGAGGTAACTACATACGTGGATCGGTGGTCTAGAGGTAATGCGCCTGCCTAGAAAGCGAAAAGTTCGGGTCGGAGTGTGCGGTGGTTCGAATCCCGTTTGAGCCCCAAACTTCCCCCCCCCCCATCCATTAGACCATGAGTGGTGGTCTGGGTGCTAGTCTCTAGGATGAGACGATAAACCAAGGTCCAGTATGTTACACATCATTATTGAGCGCATCATTACTTTGGCGGCACTTATGTTAATTCCAGAGGAAAATAATCAATCATCTCCTTGAACGGGAATTGAACTCGGGTCAGTAGAACTTCCTAGTTCAAGCAGCTGATCATGTATCAGTGAAGTGATTTAGAAAAATAATTATCAATGAAGTGATAATTACAAATCACAGCTGTTAGTTTCTCCCATTTTCAGCTCCTCTCAGCTGCCATCCATTCCATTCCATCCCAGCTGGTGCTAATTATAGCAGAAATTGACCGCACTTAGACTTGGTTTAGTTTAGTTTAGTTGAGTTTAGTTTATTCTTTTATGTCGAGGATAATAGAATAAGCACTTACGTGCTTTAAAAAAAAATCCAGTCCCCGTGTGTATCCAGTTTTGTAAATCTTGTCATCTGTTTCCACCGGCACACAATAGTCTACTCTTACGAAAAGCGAAACAGGATTTAACGTGTGCGGCGCATGCAAGATGTTCTGCATGCGTTCACACGGGGCCGCGGTTTACAGTCTCATCCGAAAGACTTTTGGGGAGAGTAGAGTCAGCACTGATGTTAACTCCAGGGGGAAAATCCCCTCCAACGGATGTCGAACTCGGGTCGTCAAATTGCGAGTGCAATGTTCTGACCATTATCATGCTATCCTGTCCCTTGGTAAAAGGAAGGGGGTAGTTTTAACACTGAGGCCTTGGACTCTTGACTGAGTTATGCTGGATTTGTGTGTTGTGTGCATTTGGGTCAGATGTCAAAGGGCAGAGGCTGTATTGTGATCGCTTTCACACCCTCTGGAAACTCAACAGGACACGGCCAGGGTCGAATAAAAATGTTTAGAAAGAAGAGAAGATAAAAGAGGCTGGTTGCGCGCTCATGCTCGTTTGTGTGTGTGTGTGGGTGGTGGTGGGGTGGGGGTGTAGGTGTGTAGGTATGTGTTGTGTGTGTGTGTGTGTGTGTGTGTGTGTGTGTGTGTGTGTGTGTGTGTTGTGTGTGTGTGTGTGTGTGTGTGTGTGTGTGTTGTGTGTGTGTGTGTGTGTTGTGTGTGTTGTGTGTGTGTGTGTGTGTGTGTGTGTGTGTGTGTGTGTGTGTGTGTGTGTGTTGTGTGTGAGTGCTTGCCTCTACCTCTGTCTCATCCTGACTCTTTCTCTCCAAATGTGTGTGTGTGCGCGCGCGCGCGCGTGTGTGTGTGTGTGAGTATGTGGGCGCACTCGTGTATTTGTATATGTGTATGTGTGTGTGGTAAAAGCACACACTCGCACGACTCTCTCCCTATCCCCCCCCCCTCATACCGTCACTGCCGAAAAATTTGGTGACATAAAACCATTATTATTATTCATTATTTTCTGTCTGGAACACTCATTGGA
>CM060348.1:0-20497 GCA_030674155.1 Stramonita haemastoma | reverse complement strand
ACAACAACAACAAAAACAAAAACCCAAAACACCACCAACAAACCCCCCCCCCCCCCCCCCCCCCCCCCCCAAAAAAAAAAAAAAATATTTACTATGCATTCTTGCATTAAAATCTAAAAAAAGCTAAAAAAAACACTATTTTTCTTGCATAAATTTTTTTTTTTAATATCAAAAAACTTTTTTTTTTTGCATTTGATCCATAATCGAAAAATCACTAAAGTATTTCTTTATTCAGTCAAAATAAAGTTTTTTAAACTTTTGTCTTTTGCTTTCTCTCCAAAAAAAACAAAAAATACTCTCTCTCTCTCTCTGAAAGGGCGGGGAGGATGTAAAAAACACACAAATTGCTCATTCCATTTCCCCGATACAAAAAAAAAAAAAAAGAAACTACTCTGTCTGGAGAGCAGCCCGAATAACGCAGAGAAAACTGCTAGAACAAAGTGGTATAAAAAACAATAAAATGAAATAAACCCCAAGATAGAACTGCCCCTAATTACTTTGATCCCTTTTAAAAACAAAAAAAGTAAAAGAGAAAAAAAAAAAAGAAATGAACTTTCCCCAAAAATACTTCAACACGCCTATATAAACTAACAACACCCCCGCCAAAAACAAAAGGGTATTGAGGCCAATTTTTTTTCAACTGAAATTTTACACCCAAAAATTGCCAACACTTTTAGAAAATAATCTAGAATTATTTCTTGTACTCATGAAAAACAAAAAAAACCCAAAAAAAAAACTTTTTTTTACTTGTGTTCAATCTAAAAAAAAAAAACCCCAAAAATTTACAATTTGTATTTCCATTCAACTATTAAAAAAAAAAAAACACAAAAGAAAAATAACTATTTCATTTTCTTGTGTTCAACTAATAAGAGAAAACCCTCACAAAATTTACAATTTTTTGTCTTGCTTTAATCATTTTAAAAAAAAATCAACGAAAAAAAAACTATTGATTCCTGCGTTTTAAACTGATAAAAAAAAACCCACACAAGTTTACAAATTTGTACGTCTTGCATTAAAACTACGATTAAGAAAAAAAAACACGAAAAAAGATATTTTTACTTGGTTAAATTATAGAAATAAAACCCACACAAATTTAAAATTTTTGTTTTCTTCCTTGAACTTTTAAATTTTTTTAAAAAAACGAAAAATTATACGTATTACTTGGTTCAATATAATAAAAAAACCCACACAAATTTTATAATTTGTATTTCTTGCATTCAATCTATTAATTAAAAAAACACACGAAAAATATTCTATTGTATTACTTGTTTTCAATCTAATAGAAAGAAAACCCACAAAAATTTACAATTTGTATGTCTTGCATTCAATCTATTAATTAAAAAAAACAACAACGAAAAATATACAATTGTATTACTTATATTAATCTGATTGAAAAAAAACTACAAAAAATTACAATTTGTATGTCTTGCATTCAATCAGTTTAAAACAGAGACAAATATACTATTGTATTACTTGTGTTCAATCTAATAGAAAGAAAACCCACACAAATTTACAATTTGTATGTCTTGCATTCAATGTATTAATTTAAAAAAGACGAAAAATATTTATACCAGTGTATTTTTTGCATTCAATCTTCTGTTTTTTTTAAAACCGAAAAAATTACGATTGTATTTCTTGCGTTCAATCTATTAAGAAAAGAGAAAAATATGCTATTGTATTTCCTGTATTCAATCTATTAAAAAAATACTATTGTATTTTTTGCATTCAATCTGTTATAAAACGAAAAATTTACGATTGCATTCGTTGCACTCAACCTATTAAACAAACGAAAAATTTACTATTGTATATCTTGCATTCAATCTTTTTTTTTTTTTTAAACGAAAAATTTACTTATTTTTTTCTGCATTCAAACTATCAAAATAAAACAAACTAAAATATGCTGGTGTCTTTCTTACATTCAATTTTACACAAAAATGAAAATTATACTATCACATTTCTTAAATTCAATCCAATAAAAAAAAAGAAAAACAAAAATACACCATTGTATGTCTTGCATGCGATCTCATAAAAATCGAAAATTACACTATTGTATTTCATACATTCAATCTAGTAAAAAGGAGAAAACAACAACAACAACAACAACAACAACAACAACAACAACAACAACAAAACCAACCATTCCCTTCCCCCCAAAAAAAGCAAAAATACTTTCTATTGCATTGCTTGCATTCAGTCTAAAAAAAATATATATATATATATATACTGTATTTCTTGCATCTTATCCAATTTTTTTTTAATATGATAAATACATTGGGTTTTTTTTTTTTTTTTGCATTTGATCTCATAATCGAAAAATGCACTAACGTATTTCTTATATTCAGTCTAAAAAAAAAGTTTATACTGTTTGTACGTCTTGCTTTCATAGATCATCTCCATAAAAAAACGAAAATATTTACTCTCTCTCTCTCTCTCTCTCTCTCTCTCTCTCTCTCTCTCTCTCTCTCTCTCTCTCCTCTCTCTCTCTCTCTCTCCTCACACACACACACACACACACACACACACACACACACACACACTCACTCTGAAAGGGCGGGGACTGGATGTAGAAAAGCACACGAGTGCTTATCTATTATCCTCGATTAAAAGAATTTGCCTTGCTTTGCCTCCCCCCCCCCCCCCCCCCCCCCACCCCTCTCTCTCTAAAAGAAAAAAATTCAGATCTGAACATGGATGACCATTCCTCCTAAACACTGCTATATCCTCCTCCTCCCTCCTCCCTCCTCCTCACCTAAAAAAAACCTAAAAGACAACCACCCCACTGTCAAACATTCATGCAAACACTAGCATGCACATGTGCATACACACGTGCGCTCATGTCTCTCTGTTACGCACTACCACACTGACAGTATTCCTTTCAATTCTGAAATCTCATTTACAAATGTTCAAACATGCAATCACGTTTCTTCATTTTTCTTCACATTGAAGTGTATAACGTCAATTCTGCAGCAGTCTGCAAATACCATTTTTGCCTCCTGCATAGAGTTAAAAAACAAAAAAAAAGACGTTGCCATTCTTGTGATAGTCATAAGATCAGGTCATTTTTCTCTGTCAGTGTTTCTGAACCTATGTCAAGTAAAAGGTAAAAAAAATTTTTTTTTTTTTAAATCCTAACACACCAGTGGTCGACCATACACCACACATTCCTCCTAAACTAACAAGTAGCAATCTTAATATCCCTAACGGCTTTTTCCATTAAAAATAACACACAAAAAACCCCACCATGCCACACACACACACACACACACACACACACACACACACACACACACACACACACACACACACACACATTTTTCCCGCTGGTTTCACAATATAATCTAATGAACTGTTACTCGAATACCAGTGATATACCATTCCTAGATATGCATGCAGTATACACACACACTTGTGACCTGTTTGGGGAGGGATGACAAAATTTGCAAACTGTACCACGCGGGGATTACATGTAAAATCAAAACCATACCGTGCTTCTTCCATTAACCTCGAAAAAAAAGAATTTGAGAACTCTCTCTCTCTCTCTCTCTCTCTCTCTCCTCTCTCTCTCTCTCTCTCTCTCTCTCTCTCTCTCTCTCTCTCTCTCTCTCTCTCTCTCTCGGCGGGAACAGATGATAGAATTTGCAAAGTCCCGTTCACAGGGAGACTGGATGTAAAAAAGCGCACAGGTGCTTATTCCATTATTGGCAAATAAAAATTTTAGAATGTAGGAATGGATGACAAAATGTATCCAAAACGCATGTGCACAGAGACTGGATTTTAAAAAAGCATACGAGTTGCTTTTTCTGTTATCTTCGAAATAAAAGAAATTGAACACACACACACACACACACACACACACACACACACACACACACACACACACACACACACACACACACACACACACACACACACACCTGATTTCATTCTTACTGGCCTAAATATACTTTCTGCCCCTCCTTTTAAACACCCCTGTAATGCATCCCCTCGCCCCCCCCCCCCCCCCTTCCTCTCCCATACCCCCTCCTCTCCCCCTTCCCCCCTCTCAATTCCATCACTCCACTATTCCCGATGACAGAATTATGCATTTTTTAATCAGCACCCTATATTTTTATTTTTTAATATCTTTAAAATATATTTTTTCATAATCTCCCTCCCCCAACTTACGATGACTACCTATCCCCTATCCATCACTACCTTTCCCCTATCCATCACTACCTATCCCCTATCCATCACTACCTATCCCCTATCCATCAGTACCTATCCCCTATCCATGACTACCTATGCCCTATCCATCACTACCTATCCCCTATCCATGACTACCTATCCCCTATCCATGACTACCTATCCCCTATCCATGACTACCTATCCCCTATCCATCACTACCTATCCCCTATCCATCACTGCCTATCCCCTATCCATCACTACCTATCCCCTATCCATGACTACCTATCCCCTATCCATGACTACCTATCCCCTATCCATCACTACCTATCAACATTCATACACAGTCCTCATACCTATTCCCACAGACCTAAACATCCTAACCACCTCTCCGTTCCTAACATCTCTTTCCTCAAAATTCTAGCCCCCAATCCTCCCTCCCACCCCCCTCCCGGAATGGGGAAGGGGGGCTGTCAGTGTAAACAGTATCAGAAACTTCTGGAAATTCTGTGCTAGGAATTCTCTCATCTCTCTCCTTATGTTTCTGCCTTGTTCCTGTTCTTCCTGTCATCATCTTGTCTATTCTCTACGTTTTGGTCCATTTTTATACCATTTAAAAAAAATTGACAAATGATAGCGATTCTCTCCTACGCCGATATCATATGCGCTGGGCCTGCCTTGTCAGGCACTTAACGGCAGCACAACGCATTTTCGCTCATATGACAGACAACAGTAGTTGCTGTCAGAGTACAACGACGACGAAAAAGAAAAAGTTCTACAACCACCCCTAACCATACGAGACAAAAATGTTTTGCCATAGTGTCCAGATGTACCAAGGAATCTACCTGCCATTTGTGTCCACATGACGGGCCAGGGTTAGAGTAACTGTAAAGGTTAGTTGTAAAGGGTTAGGGTTAGGGTTAGTGTTAAAGGTTAACATTGTGGCAAGGGTTGTCAGTCCGTTGGCTGGTCTGTCTGCATGCATGCATGTGGACACAATAACAGGTAGACACTATGGTGTGTAGCTTTAGACACACTGGCATAAATTGTCTTAATCACCGGATTAAAAATTTAGCAAAGCCAGGGAACCCAGAAGAAGTTTTATCAAATTATTCTAGTTACCAGTCCTATCAACATCAACAGTTTGAGTTGGATTTGGGGTTCAGGGTTTATTTTTAACGAATTTCCAGTTTTCAGCCAAGTTATCCAAGACCTTACATTTCTTAACAAATTTTCTCCATTTTATAAAAGAACAGATTACGCCCAAAATAATCCACGAAGGAATTTATTTCAAACTGAATACGCCGAAATTAAACCGCGTAAAAACTATCAGCTAACCCCCCCCCCCTTTTTTTTTCCTATCCCCACTGATCCACACATGTGTATCTTCCCCCTCCTCCCAACACCACTTTCCCTTAAAATACATCTGCCAAAAGTTATGTCCCCTCTACTACCATCCTCCTCCCCTCTCCCCCTACACACACACACACACACACACACACACACACACACACCACACACACACACACACACACACACACACACACACACACACACACTCACTCACTCACTCACTCACTCACCGCACGCAGAACACCTTGCACACACGTTAAAAACCTGCTCCTCTTTTCGGAAGAGTATGTCATTGTGCATCAGTGCGAACAGATGACAATTTTTTAAAAAAAACCCGCATAACCAGAGGGAGTGGATGTATAAAAGCACACGAGCGCTTATTCCATTATCATCCAAAATAATAAAAAGAAAATGGAAAATCTATACAACACTCGTGTTTTAGAACGTATGGGAAAAATTCATTCGCTTAATGTTTTTAAACGGTCATTTAATTTAACTTGTGTATTTTCTTTATACTGCGTGCATTTCGGAATGATATATCAATGGTAGAGCATCCCATAGCCTTGTTCATAATACTGTGAAACATGATCCTATTGTCATAACCTTCCCCCCCTTCTCTCTCTCTCTTCTCTCTCTCTCTCTCTCTCTCCTCTCCTCTCTCTCTCTCTCTTCTCTCTCTCTCTCTCTCTCTCTCTCTCTCTCTCTCTCTCTCTCACTCTCTCTGTCTGTCTGTCACACACACACACACACACACACACACACACACACACACACACACACACACACACACACACACACACACACTATTACGTATTATAACTAGCACTACTACTTCTACAATTTCTACAAATCGTTTTTTATGTGCACCCAAAAAAACAACACTAAACAAAGAAAAAAACACAACTACTTCAAAACATCACAAAATGTGAGTCCTAAAAGGATTGACGGGGCATCAAAAGGTACATAACCACAGGTATGTTTCCAAAAGAAAATGATCCCAGTCAATTTTTTTAAAATTGAAAAATACGATCACAGATTATCACAAGCCCTACAAGGAATGTTATAGCGTATTTTTCTCATCATATGAACTCTTGATTCATTTTTTTTAATTGGTATAAAAAAAAAAAATTCCGGCCTTACACGCAACAATGTAACATGTACGAAAATATGTCTAACGATTATATCGAAAGATAATAAACAAAATAAACAGCAAAGGATCCCACTTATTTTAAAAAATGCATTATAAAGTATTTCAGTCCTGGTTGATGAAGAAACTCGTATCAAAGAACTAATTCTTTTGTTGTCTTTCGAGCAGAAAAACGAGTATCGTTTTCCACTATCCATTACTTCAAATCAAAAACAATCAAAACGCACTATACAGCATTACCAGTCCTACACACAAGAACAAAGGGTATTAATTCTAGTGTGCTTTTAAGCAGAGCGTAGAATTGGCAGAGAGAAAAAAAGAGGAAACTAAGCCGGGGTCCAGGGGCCGCTTAGGCCCCGGTGGGGTGCAGGGGCAAAGCCCCGCTGGGGGGTCCAGGGGGTGAAGCCCCCCGGCCGAAAATGAATTTTAGCATTTTAAAGGCAATTTGGAGGCCTCTTCAGGCACCATTTTGAGCAATGTGTGTGTGTGTGTTGTGTGTGTGTGTGTGTGTGTGTGTGTTGTGTGTGTGTGTGTGTGTGTGTGTGTGTGTGTGAGTGTGTGTGTGTGTGTGTGTGTGTGTGTGTGTGTGTGTGTGTGTGTGTGTGTGTGTGTGTGTGTGAGTGAGAGAGAGACACACACAGAGACAGACACAGACTCAGACTGTTAGACCTTCCATAAAGAACCCCCAGAGTATGTCAAACTTGTTTTAAAAAGATCCCTTCTGGTAGCCCTAACATAAGTTTGTGTGTACAACTATGATGGTTAATGGAAAACATGGAGAGAGTGAGAGAGACAGAGACAGACAGACAGACAGACAAAAACAGTGGGTGAGAGAAATGAGGACATAAACATCCAGCAACTAATTGCAGAATTAAAAAAGGGGGATACATGTCTGTAGTGATATCCAGGACGGTACTGCAGGAAAAGCACTTTTTCCTGAAATGTAGTGGGGGTCCAGGGGGCACTGCCCCCTTGTGGGGTCAAGGGGCAGAGCCCCTTGTGGGGGTCAGGGGCAACGCCCCCTGAAGCTGAAGGTTTTTTTGACAATTCTAGCCTGTTTAAAGTCCTCTCCTTGAACTAATTTCAGTTTTCACACTAAGCAATTTCTGCCCTAAAATAAGCTCTCCAAGTATGACTTTTTCTGTCATTTCTTCAATCTAAAGGAAGTTCTACACTCAAGTAATCACATAGCAAAAATAAGTACATTTCTAGACAGATGTGCACAAATGCAGATAGAGGAAGAAAGAGAAAGAAAGGGCAGACACACAGACAGAAAAACAGAGAGAGGGGGGGGTGTAAGAGAGAGAGAGAGAGAGAGAGAGAGAGAGAGAGAGAGAGAGAGAGAGAGAGAGAGAGAGAGAGAGAGAGAGAGAGAGAGAGAGAGAGAGAGAGAGAGAGAGAGAGAGAGAGAGAGAGAGAGTGTGTGTGTGTGTGTGTGTGTGTGTTTGAGAGACAGACAGACAGACAGACAGACAGATACCGCCAGAAGGAGAAAGGGCAGGCTGGTCGCCTGTGGATTGTTATGATACTGTAAACATGGCTAACCCCATACACGCTGAAGGCAGCCAGTGGAAAGCCCCCCCCCCCCCCCCCCCCCCCCCATTCCTACCATCCCTCTTCACCCCTCTGCCTTAGGCTTACAGCTGCAACTGACACCCTTCTGTCAACAGATACCTAGTAGACTGGTGATGTAAAGAAGAGAAGGGAAGTACCGGGCATTATTTGACTGGTTCTCTGTGGGTTTCGTTATTTTTCTTTTCTTTTACGCCGATTTCCGCGAATTCGCAGAGATGTACCATGCCTGATTATCCTGTGTCTGCCCGTTTATGTACACTTGATCTGTTTCTCATTTTCTGAAGAAGCTGCATAATGTTTTCTTCCCTGCTTGGATATCCTGAGTGTTGTCCACAGCAGTATTTTTCTCTGTGTCAGTCTGCAAGAGTTGTATTCCCACGGATGGGGTAGGCTAGATCACCTTGTGTTTTGCCTTTTGCAAAATTAATTGTCTTCAAGTGCTCTGCGGCCCTGGCTAGCATAGAGAATGTCGCACTGGCAAGCTTCGCAAAAAGCTTTGCCTGCAGCATCCAGTTTGCCAATGTGCTCGCCAATCCACACATTTCGATCCCCAACCTTGACTTCACCATCCACCCACTCCCATTTCCATGCATTTTCGCATCCTCTGTCATCATAAGCATTGAGTCCGATCCACGATCGTTCTCTCCGCATATGCTAGCCATTTTGCTAGGCCTACCGAGTTTAGTGAGTGAGAACTGAACCCTTTGACGACACTCGCACCATTTGAGAATTTCATCTGGTTTCGTTTTTTTTTTTCCCCCAGATTTTTTTTCCGCGGAAAGTGTTATTTTTTTCCGCGGAAATCAGTTTTAAAAAATCGGAAATCCGCGGAAACGCGGAGAATTCTATGCTCTGTTTAAGACTACTCCAAAGAGTATTTTCTTGGAAAAAAATCTAAGAATTTTTTTTTTAAACTGGCATTATACTACTGGTTCTACGCGTCTCAGTGAGACTTGCTCAAACAAGAGTTGCTTTCCTTTAACCAATCATTTCATTTCAGTAGGTGAAAAAAAGCCAAAAAAGAAAAAAAAACACACCGGAAAAAAAAATACAGTAAAAAAAATTATCTTTAAAAAAATGACCTCAAAGCTTAAAAGGTCCTATTGAAACCAAAACATCGCTATCGTCCACACCATCCAGATACCTTTTACACCATACTTTGTTTTGTTTACTTTGCCCCGTCTACATAATTATAGATTGTAATGCACCATTACTTTAATACACATCTCTCTTCGTAGAACAAAATCAACAACAAACTAAAATTGAAAAAAGCGATTTTCTCTCATTTTTTAGCTCTAACTTCTACTGGAGCACTAGCTGCCCTAGAGTGGAGTGTTGTCTGCTTTCAAAGGATACTAATGTAATATGGGGAGTGTTCTCCACTCTGTGACTCCATTTACCGTGTTGTCTTCGATGTTGTCCTTGATGATTGGTCGTATTATCTTAGATGATTTGCCGTGATGTCTTCGATGTTGTCCTCGATGATTTGCCGTGATGTCTTCGATGTTGTCCTCGATGATTTGCCGTATTGTTTGCGATGTTGTCCTCGATGATTTGCCGTATTGTTTGCGATGTTGTCCTCGATGATTTGTCGTGTTGTCTTCGATGTTGTCCCTGATGATTTACTGTGTTGTCTTTGATGCTGTCCCCGATTATTTGTCAGGTCAGGTCACTGGCCCTTGATTCCAGACCACAGCCCCTGAAAGCAGAAAGTCATCACCAGTAAGACTGTGTGTGTGTGTGTGTGTGTGTGTGTGTGTGTGTGTGTGTGTGTGTGTGTGTGTGTGTGTGTCTGTGTGCCTGTGTGCCTGTGTGTGTGTGTGTGTGTGTGTGTGTGTGTGTGTGTGTGTGTGTGTGTGTGTGTGTGTGTGTGTGTGTGTGTGTGTGTGTGTGTGTGTGTGTGTGTAAGCACCCCTTACCTAAACACCCCATTCCTGAATCATGTATACTGAAGTCGCTCCATTACAGCTGTACACTTCTTATATACTTACACCTCCAAAGCATTTGATGAAGTCAGTTTTCCACTACAGCTGTACACTTCTTATAATTTATACTTACACGTTCTGGGCATATTTTGATGTCAGCTTTCCAGACGATGGCCTCATTTTTGAGGAGACGGCTCCCAGGTGATCTACATGATGGCTTTCAGGAGAAGACTTTCAGATGATCCACATGATGACTCACCACAGAAGAGGACTCTCACATGACCCACACGACCACTCACCAGATTAGGACCCGCGTGGAATAAAGTATGGGAAGGGAGGAGCCTAAGGAAATGCTGTGAACATGAGGTGACAACGTCCAAATCCCTCGTGACCACTGTCTCAATGTCTGTGTAGGTGGTGGTGTTTACGGACACCAGGATCATGGTAGGTGGTGGTGTTTACGGACACCAGGATCACTGTAGGTGGTGGTGTTTACGGACACCAGGATCACTGTAGGTGGTGGTGTTTACGGACACCAGGATCATGGTAGGTGGTGGTGTTTACGGACACCAGGATCACTGTAGGTGGTGGTGTTTACGGACACCAGGATCACTGTAGGTGGTGGTGTTTACGGACACCAGGATCACTGTAGGTGGTGGTGTTTACGGACACCAGGATCACTGTAGGTGGTGGTGTTTACGAGCACCAAGATCACTGTAGGTGGTGGTGTTTACGGACACCAAGATCACGGTAGGTGGTGGTGTTTACGGACACCAAGATCACTGTCAGATTGCACTCCAGTCATCTCTTGCCCTTTTTATTCCCTATGTTTTATTTTTATTTATTTCTATGGTTTAGTTTTTTTGTTTTTTTTTTCTCTGTAAATTATTTCCTATTCTATTTCTCGTTTAATGAAAATGGTTTAGGTTTTGTTTCATTTATTTTATTCCCTATTCTATGTTTTATTTTCTATTTTATTTATCTACTTTTATCAGTGAGCAAGGACTGAGGATGCAATCAGAAGTGTGGTGTCCAGCGATCGTTTGACGGCAGGCTACTGACGGGTCAGACGCTTAACGGCAGCGCAACGCGTTTTCGCTCATAGGACAGAAAACCGTAGTTACTGTCTGAGCGTTCGAGGGACAAAAAGAGGAAGATCCGATATTTTCCTGTAGTTCCAGATCCCAAAAACCTTCAGGGCTTCGGTGTATGCCGAAATGGGATGCGCGGGGCCTGACTTGTCAGGCACTTAACGGCAGCGCGAGGCATTTTTGGCTCCTATGACAGACAGCACTAGTTGCTTGTCTGAGAGAGAGAGAGAGAGAGAGAGAGAGAGAGAGAGAGAGAGAGAGAGAGAGAGAGAGAGAGAGAGAGAGAGAGAGAGAGAGAGAGAGAGACAGACAGACAGACAGACAGACAGACAGACAGACAGACAGACAGACAGACAGACAGACAGACAGACAGACAGACAGACAGACAGACAGACAGAGATAGAGAGAGATAGATAGAGATAGAGACAGACAGACAGAGATAGAGAGAGACAGACAGAGATAGAGAGAGACAGACAGAGATAGAGACAGACAGACAGAGATAGAGAGACACAGACAGAGATAGAGAGACACAGACAGAGATAGAGACAGAGAGAGAGACAGAGAGAGAGTTGGACGAAGCAGAAGCAGAAGCTTCTTTGCATTTCCTGTGACTTCATTCCCTCCCCATTTATTGACCAACACGGGCCTAACCAGCGAGAGTCATGGGGTCATGGATTGTGGGGTGAGGAGGTCAAAGGTTGCTGTGAAGTGCCTGAAAGCAAACATTAAATTATATGTATATACATATATTCCCATAGTCGGAATGCAGTACCTTCATGGTGGGCAAAAACGGTGGCATACGCAAAACTCTCACCATTGGTGAACCTCGGGGCTCTAGCTGAGGAACGAAAAAATAAACAGCAAAAACTATTTCTGAGGAAAAACTACAACATTGTTTAACACAATGCATCACCTAGAGCAAGAGCCAGGGGCAAACTATTTTGGGCTCAGTCAGATGAATATCTTGTGTTTTAGTTTTCTTTGTAGCAAACACATGCAATGAACAATGGTTGTGGAAAAAACAACAGGATATTTTGGGAAATAAACAAATCAAAACGATTCCCGACTTTCCATTTGTTTTCACTTATTTTTGAAAAAAATTGAACTGAACATCAAATTCATTTGGATGAGACTATATAAACCGAGTGCCCAGTTTGCATAATAAACTGTGCAGAAACACATCTTGACATGACATTAAAATACAGACACTGTTCCGAGCATTTTAGTAGAAGGTAAGCGAAAACGTGCCGATAGAAACTGTTAACAGAAAAAATTAAACTTGGATAGAAATATTGTCAGCGATAAGACATGAGACGAGTGCTCATCGAGACCCTCGCACCCGCGCAGACCAAGAGAGAGAGCGGCTACCTAGGGTGGGAAAAGTGAAACGTAAGAATGAGAGAGATGCGAGCTAGCGAGAGGAACAGATAAGAGAAGAAAAGAAAAGGAAGAGAGAGAGAGAGAGAGAGAGAGAGAGAGAGAGAGAGAGAGAGAGAGAGAGAGAGAGAGAGAGAGAGAGAGACGAGGAGAGAGCGACAGCGAGAGCCAGAGAGCGAGCGAGAGAGAGAGACGGAGACAGAGACAGAGAGAGGGGAGAGAGGTGAGAGAGCAGAGAGAGAGAGAGGAGGGAGGGAGAGAGAGGGAGGAGAGAGAGAGAGAGAGAGAGAGAGAGAGAGAGAGAGAGAGAGAGAGAGAGAGAGAGAGAGAGAGAGAGGAGAGAGAGAGAGAGAGAGGAGAGAGAGAGAGAGAGAGAGAGGAGAGGAGAGAGAGAGAGAGAGAAGCGAGCGAGCGAGCGGGGAGAGCAGACAGCGAGAGAACAGAGAGCGAGTAGAGAGAAGAGAGAAGAGAAGAGAAGAGAGAGAGGGAGTGGAGAGAGAGAGCGAGAGAGGAGAGGAGGGAAGGAGGACGGAGAGGAGAGGAAGAGAGAGAGAGAAGACAGAGAGAGAGAGGAGAACAGAGAGAGAGGAGAGAGAGAGAGAGAGAGAGAGAGAGAGAGAGAGGAGAGAGAGAGAGAGAGCAGAGAGGAGAGAGAGAGAGAGAGAGAGGAATTCCTAGAATAAAAAAATCAGAAACACACAGACAGACGAGACGGACAGACAGACAGACAGACAGACGATGAGAGAGAGAGGAGATATGCAGTAAAAAAACAAAAAGAGCCACAGACAGACAGACAGACATAATACCAAGTGTATCCATGTCTACAAAATAAATAAATATCATCGTACTACTTTAGTTGATGGTTGAAGTCCTGCTTTTCTTTGCAGTCCCTCAGTGAACAGACAGCTCAGTCTCTGCAGTGAAGGCAGCAGTACGCTGCAGGTCCTCCAAGTCGCCCTATAGCTTCTTGGCCACTGGGGGGGGGGGGGGGAGGGGGGTCAGGCCAGATGCTTCTTTCCCAGTGTCTTGTGTAGTGGAGCAGGGCATTACAGTTTGTACCCTCTGGGTTTAGGTTTTTCAATCTTGAAATGGTGGTGGTGGTGGTGGTGGTGGTGGTTGTGGTGGTTGTGTGTGGTGGTGGTGTAGTGGTGTGGTAGTGGTAGCGGTGGTGGTAGTGGTGGTGTGTGGTGGTGGCGGTGGTGTGGCGGGTGGTGGTGGTGTAGTGGTGGTGTGGTGGTGGTGGTGGTGGTGGTGGGTAGTGGTGTGCGGTGGTGGTGGTCTGCTGTTTGTCAACCGTCTTGATGACACAAGGCTCCTCTGTGAAGAAAAAACAAAGTTGAATATTCTAGCAAGGATTAGCAAGGAGCATGCTGCCCCCAGAAAGAAAAAAAAGAAAATTTGCTATTTTATAATAATGCAACCTTAAACATTTATCCATTTTACTGCTATTGCTATGAGAACCCTTGAATGCGAAAACTATGTAACTAACGATGAGTGTGTGTATTGTGTAGTGAAATATTGGTTTTATTTTTTTTTTCTTCTTTATCACAAAGGTAGTGTAAGTATGTAGAAAACTTTCACTGAAGCACACAGGTGTTGTGTCCAGACCTGGCTAACCTTAATGGTGGGTAAAAACGGTGACATAAGCAAGAATCTCGCCATTGGTCAACCTCAGAGCTCTAGCCAGGAATGACTCCACCCCATACCCCCACAACACACACACACACACACATCACACGAGGACGGCCTGGTGGTCAGAGTGATGGCTTATGATCTGCTGACCCAGGTTCGAATCTCGTTCAAGAGGATTTTTCCCCGAGTTCACATCAGTGCCGACTCCACCCCACCAGAAAGTCCTTCGGATGAGACTACAACCCGAGGTCCCGTGTGCAAACGCACACAGAACATCTTGTGTACATGTTAAAACCCAGTTCTGCTTTTTAGAAGAGTAGGCTATTGTGTGCCAGTGGGAACACTAAATAAATGATTTAACTTGACACACACAACTCCCCACCACCCTCCAAACACCCCCCCCAAAAAAACAAAAAAACAAAAAGTAACAAATACAAAAAAAACCACCATAATACGACACAAAAATAACCACCAGTTTATTTACCTGTAGCCTCTGGTCAACACTGCCCAAAATGGCGATGCCGTGGCAAAAAAGTCTTTTACATTATTGTGCCTACATAGAAACAAAGCGAAGTGGCGTTAGCTCTGGTCCAGTGTAGAGTGAAGTGAGAGCCCCCAGCACGTTCACTGCTCATCTCCTGACCCGTATGTGTGGGTGAACACAGTGTAGTCAGTTCAGGTGGCACGTGCATCACGGAAGGAAGCGTATTGCACTGATAGGAAAACTTGGTGAAGGCTACACTGGAAACCTTCGCTGCTGTTCCTTCCTTTTTTGTCTGTGTGTTTCTGTTTATTGTTTTTTATCATTTATTCTTTGATTTCGAGGATAATGGAATAAAGCATAAGTCAATTATAATCATAATCATGATATTGTTTATTGCCCTACAGACCACAAAAGCCATATCAGGGCTATCGTCTGGTTCAGTTTCAGTGGCTAAGCACCAGTTTGATTCCCATCTTACCCTGACTTTTGCACAGTAACAGAACCCATGGCACCAACAAGTTCTCCATTGTATGCATACACACTTTTCTAGCATCTTTCATATGGGTAGAGCCATTGTGGCGACATCACATCCCCTAAAAAGGCATGCAGCCTGGCTTGAATATAGCAAGTCTGTTGGAAGAAATTGGGTACAGTGTTTTCTACAATAGATAGTCTTACACATAATGATAAATGATAATATACAATATAATGCAACACAGCACAGTGCTAGGCAGCAGCAATTTGCACACACACTAAAAAAACGCACACACAAACACGAGCACTCGTTTATGCCTAACCACCCCCAAGAATAAGGCGCATTTCGAAAAATGTGACAAGGCGCCTGATTCAGTCCCGTCCTTCCCGATTTTTGCGCAGTAACAGACCCCACGGCACCATAAGAGTGCTGTACTGTATGCATATACACTTTGCCAACATCTCTGATTATTATGATTGTCCCCAAACTTGCGGCGACACCACAGCCCCAAAACGTTAGCCTGGCTTGAATATAGCAAGTCTGGCGGAACAAAAGCTGATACAGTGTACAAACCAATACATAGTATTACACACAATAATAATGATAAAATACAATATGATGCACCACAGCACGTGTGCGGTTTTTTGTGCGTGTGCATGTGGCGGTGGCCCTGCACTATGCTGTGGTGCATCATATTGTATATTATCATTATTGCTATGTGTACTGCTTTGTATTGTTGCGTACACTGTACCAGCTTTCTTTCCTAAAGACTTGCTTTATTCAAGCCAGGCTGCGGTCTTCTGTCTTCGGGACTGTAGTGTTTCCACAAAAACGGCACCACCAACATCAAAGATGCCAGTGAAGTAGGCATGCATACAGGAGAGCTCTGTCATGGTGCCGTGGGTTCTGTTACTGCGCAAGAGTCGGGGTAACACGGGACTCAAACCGGCCTCTTCTCACATCTTCCCCATGGGCTTTATTCCTGGGGGGGGGGGTATGCGCGCATGCGTGTGTGCGCACACTTGTGTTTAGTGTGCGGTTTTTTTTGTGTGTGTGTATGTGTGTGTGTGTGTGTGTGTGTGTGTGTGTGTGTGTGTGTGTGTGTGTGTGTGTGTGTGTGTGTGTGTGTGTGTGTGTGTGTGTGTGTGTGGTGTGGCAGCGACCCTGCACTAAGCTTTGGTGCATCATAATTTATATTATTATCATTAATGTTCTGTGAAATACTATGCATTGCTGCATACACTGTATCAACTTTCTTTCCGACAAGACTTGCTATCTTCAAGCCAGGCTTTCCTCTTCGAGGCTGTGGTGTCGCCACAAGAACAGCTCCACCCATATCAAAGATGCTGGTAAAGTGTGTATGCATACAGTAGAGCACTGTCTTGGTGCCGTGGGCTCTGTTACTGCGTAAGAGTCGGGGTAGCACGGGACTGAAACCAGCCTTTTGTCACATCTCCATATGGGCTTTATTCCTGGGGGGGTGTATGCGCGCCAGCGTGTGTGCGCACACTTGTGTTTTGTGTGTGAGGTTTTTCTGTGTGTGCGTGTGGCAGCGACCCTGCACTGTGCTGTGGCGCATCATATTGTATGTTATCATTAATATTATGTGTAATACGATATATCGATACTTACTCTGTATCAGCTTTCGTTCCGACAGACTTGCAATATTCCAGCCAGGCTGTCCTCTTTGGGGCTGTAGTGTCGCCACACGTACAGCGACACCCATATCAAAGATGCTAGTAAAGTGATTATGTACACAGGGGGGGGGGGGGGGTAGCCTAGTAGTCAGAACATTGTGCTCGCAATTTGACGAACCGGGTTCGATTCCCTGTCGAGGGGATTTTTCCTCTGGAGTTAACATCAGTGCTGACTCCACTTCCCCCAAAGTCCTTCGGATTAGACTGTAAACCGAGGTTCCGTGTGCGAACGCACGCAGAACATCTTGCGCACACATTAGATCCTGTTCCGCTTTTCGTAAGAGTAGGCCATTGTGTGCCGGTGGGAGCAGATGACAATATTTACACAACTGCATACACACTGGTACTGGATGAAAAAAAAGCACATTGGTGCTTATTCCATTATCCTCGGTATAAAAGAAATAATAATTTAAAAAATAAAATAAAAATACAGTAGAGCACTCTCATAGAGCCGTTGGAGGGTGATAAAGAGGAGAGAGACAGAGCTGAGGAAGAAACAGAGATAGAGGGAAAGAGAAAGAAGAAAAGCCTAGGTAGGCAGGCAGGCAGGCAGGCAGGCAGGCAGATAGGTAGGTAGGTAGGTAGGTAGATAGGTAGGTAGGCAGGTAGGTAGGTAGGTAGGTAGGTAGGTAGGTAGGTAGGTAGGCAGGTAGGTAGGTAGGTAGGTAGGTAGGTAGGTAGGCAGGCAGGCAGGCAGGCAGGCAGGTAGGTAGGTAGGTAGGTAGATAGGTTGGTAGGTAGGTAGGTAGGTAGGTAGGTAGATAGGTAGGTAGGTAGGTAGGTAGGCAGGTAGGTAGGTAGGTAGGTAGGTAGGAGGTAGGCAGGTAGGCAGATAGGTAGGTAGTAGGTAGGTAGGTAGGCAGGTAGGTAGGTAGGTAGGTAGGCAGGTAGGTAGGTAGGTAGGTAGGTGGTAGGCAGGTAGGTAGGTAGGTAGGTAGGTAGGCAGGTAGGCAGGTAGGCAAGTAAGTAGTTTGGTAGGTGGGTGGGTGGCTAGGTTGGTAGACAAGTCACCATGTAGATAGGTAAGTAGGTAGGCACTTAAGTGGATAGCTGTATAAATGAGTAGGGTGATAGGCCCCACAGTAGGTATGAAGGTAAGTCACCAGGTAATCAGGTAACCAGGTAGGTCAGTAGTCAGGCAGGCGCCAAGTTGGGCAGGCAGGTGGGCAGGTGGGTTGGCAGGTAGAGAGATAGGGAAGGAGGTGAGTCGTCAGATGGTGAGTTGGTAGGTTGGTTGCTTACTTATGTTTCTTACATATGCTGGCTTGCTTGCTTGCTTGCTTGCCTTGCTAGCTTGTCTGCTCTCCACACATGTAGTGAAAGTTTCAGACAATTCTGCCTGAAGAGAACCAGCTACGGTGTAAGGGAGGGAAATCCATTAGGTACCTTGTGATACGAGTTGTCTTCCCTGGATTACTCTGTACTATGACGTGGCTGTGTTCTCTCTATGTTGTACACCGCATACACACGGGGACTGGGTGTAAAACTTTTTTTTAAAGCATGTAAATGCTTGTTCCATTATCTTCGATATAAAAAAAATCAATAAAAGAAAAAAAAAAGAAAGGAAGGAATGTGGATGAGACTATAAACCGAGGCCCCGTGTGCGAAAGTACGCAGAACATCTTGCGCACACGTTAAAACCCCGTTCCGCCTTTCGGAAGAGCAGGCCATCGTGTGCCGGAAGGAGCAGATGACAATTTTTTTTTTAAAACCAGCATGCACAAAGGTGTCGTGTTTTGTGTGTGCAAAAGTCGGGATAGGACGAGGCTGAAAACGGCTCTTTCGCTAGCATCTTTGCCCAAACCGCATCTTTTTTCTGCAGAGGGTTGTGTATGCGTGCACGCACGCGCGCGCACGTTGGTGTTTGTCAGTGTGTTTGTTTGTGTGCGCGCATGTGGCGGGGACCCTGCACTTTGCTGTGCTGCATCAAATTGCTGTATATTGTCATTATTATTGATTGCACTGCTTGCTTTTTGTCTCCAACACGTTTAAGCTTTCCTTCCGTCAAACTAGCTTTCTCAGCTCTTGGGGGCTGTGGTGTCGCCACAAATCCGGCGCCATACATATCAAAGATGGTAGGAGCGAGTGTATGCATACGGCGCAATACTGTCCTGGTGTCCTGGGATCTTTTACCGTACAAAGGTCGGGGTAGAGCGGGGCTGAAAAGGGCTCTTTCGCTGGAATCTTACCCCCAAATAGCACTTTTTTCTGCAGGGGGTTGTGTTTCCGTGCACGCACGCTCGTGCGCGCTAGTGTTTGTCAGTGTGTTTGTGTGCATGCATGTGGAGGGGACCCTGCACTTTGCTGTGCTGCATTATACTGCTGTATATTGTCATTATTATTGTGCGCACTTCTTGTTTTTTGTCGCCTACACTTACAAGCTAGCTTTCTCAGCTCTTGGTGGCCATGGCGTCGCCACAAATCCGGCGCTACACATATCAAAGATGGTAGGAGAGAATGTATGCATAGAGTACGATACTCTCTTGGTTCCGTGGGATCTTTTACCGTGCAAAAGTCGGGGTAGGACGGGGCTGAAAACGGTCTTTCGCTGGCGTCTTTGCCCCAAACCGCACTTTTTTTTTTACAGGGGGTTGTGTATGCGTGTGCACACACGCGCACGCACTGGTGTTTGTCAGTGTGTTTGTTTGTGTGCACACGTGTGGCGGGGACCCTGCACTTTGCTGTGCTGCATCATACTGATGTATATTGTCATTATTATTGTACGCACCGCTTGTTTTTTTTGTCTCGTTCACTTACCAGCTTTCTTTCCGGCAAACTAGCTTTCTTAGCTCTTGGGGGCTGTGGCGTCGCCACAAATCCGGCGCTACACATATCAAAGATGGTAGGAGAGAATGTATGCATAGAGTACGATACTCTCTTGGTTCCGTGGGATCTTTTGCCGTGCAAAAGTCGGGGTAGGATGGGACTGAAAACGGTTCTTTCGGTGGCATCTTTGCACAAAACCGAACCTTTTTCTGCAGTCGAGTAGGGAATTCACGCGCTCGCGTTCTCGCGCTGGTGTTTGTCAGTGTGTTTGTTTGTGTGTGTGCATGTGGCCGGGACCCTGCACTTTGTTGTGCTGCATCATATTGCTGTATATTGTCATTATTATTGTGCGCAGTTTCTTTTTGTGTCGCGTACACTCACCAGCTTTCCTTCCGGCAAACTAGCTTGCTCAGCTCTTGGGGGCTGTGGCGTCGCCACAAATCTGGCGCCACACATATCAAAGATGGTAGGAGAGAGCATATGCATACAGCGCGATACTGTCTTGGTGCCGTGGGATGTTTTACCGTGTAAAAGGCGGGGTAGGGCGGGGTGAAAAGGGCTATTTCGGTCGCATTTTTTCCCAAACCTCATCTTTTTTCTGCAGGGGGTTGGGAATGCGTGCACGCACGCGCGCGCGCGCTGATGATCGTCAGTGTGTTTGTTTGTGTGCGCGCATTTGGCGGGAGCCCTGCACTTTGTTGTGCTACATCCTATTGCTGTACATTGTCATTATTGTGCGCACTGCTTCTTTTTTGTCGCGTACACTTACCAGCTTTCTTTCCGACAAACTAGCTTTCTGTGCTCGTTACGTTTT
>CM060347.1:36717844-36720036 GCA_030674155.1 Stramonita haemastoma | reverse complement strand
TTCTTCTGTCTATCTGTCTGTCTGTCTGTCGTCTGTCTGTCTGTCTTAGTGTCTCTATCTCTCTCTGTAGCTCTCAGTGCAATAGAAGACAGGATGGAAAACAACAAAAAAGAAATAGTTGTCGTGCTTATTCTATCACCTGAAAATAGCAGTAATCAAAACTCTCTCTCTCTCTCTCTCTCTCTCTCTCCTCTCTCTCTCTCTCTCTCTCTCTCTCTCTCTCTTCTCTCTCCCCCTCTCTCTCTCCTTCTCTCCTCTCTCTCTCTCTCTCTCCCTCCTCTCTCCCTCTCTCTCTCTCTCTCTCTCTCTCTCTCTCTCTCCTCTCTCTCTCTCTCTCTCTTTTAGGGGACGGATAGCTTAGTGGTCAGAACATTGTGCTGGCAATTTGACGACCCGGGTTCGATTCCGGTCGAGGAGATTTTTTCTCCTGGAGTTAACATGAGTGCTGACTCCACTCTCACCCAAATTCCTTCAGATGAGATTATAATCCGAGGACCCGTGTGCGAACGCAACATCTTGCACACACGTAAATCCTGTTCCTCTTTTCGTAAGAGTAGGCCATCGTGTGCTGGTGGGAACAGATGACATTTACAATACTGCATACACACGGGGACTGGATGAAAAAAGCACAAGAGTGCTTTATCCATTATCCTTCGATATAAACGAATAAATCGATCAAATCAAATCAAATCTCTCTCTCTCTCTCTCCTCTCCTCTCTCTCTCTCTCTCTCTCTTCTCCCTCTCTCTCTCTCTCTCTCTCTCTCTCTCTCTCTCTCTCTCTCTCTCTCTCTCTCTCTCTCTCCTCTCTCTCTCTCTCTCTCTCTCTCTCTCTCTCTCTCTCTCTCTCTCTCTTTCGCACTACAGAATTTCGCCTCATCTGTCTCTCCTTCATTTCATGTCTTTTATTTTTATTTATTTTATTCTTTTATATCGAAGATAATGAAATAAGCACTCATGAGCTCTTTTTTACATCCAGTTCCCGTGTGTATCAAATTTTTGTAAATCGTGTTTTTTTTAAATTCCCACCGTCACACGATGGCCTACTTTTACGAAAAGCGGAACAGGATTTAACGTCTGCGCATGGTGTTTCTTCGTGCGTTCACAAAAAATAAGATAAAAACATAACTGTCCGTTTCTGGCACAATTGAACAGCAAAATATATACTCTCTTACACTCTCTGAGGCAACCTTTGTTCACACACAGTCTGAAAAATTGAAGAGATGTTCACACAGTCTAAAAAAATTAAACCACTGTTCACACACAGTCAGGAAAATTAAACCGATGCACACACAGTCTAAAAAATTAAATCAATGTTCACACACAGTCTGGACAATTAAACCAATGTTCACACATACTGTCTAAAAATTTAAGCCAATGTTCACACACTATTTAAAAAGTTCAACCAATGTTACACACAGTCTGGAAAATTAAAACCAATGTTTACTCAAAGTCAGGAAAATTAAACCAATGTTCCATACACAGTCTAGAAAATTAAACCAATGTTCCACACACAGTCTAGAAAATTAAACCAATGTTCCACACACACACTCTAGAAAATTAAACCAATGCACACACACAGTCTGAAAAATTAAACTAATGCACACAGTCTGGACAATTAAACCCATATTCACACACACTGTCTAAAAAATTAAACCAATGTTCAAACGGTCTAAAAAATTAAACCAATGTTTACACAGTCTAAAAAATTCAACCAATGTTTACACAGTCTAGAAAATTAAACCAATGTTCACACAGTCTAAAAAATTAAACCAATTTTCCACACACAGTCTGGACAATTAAACCCATATTCACACACACCGTCAAAAAATTAAACCAATATTCACACGGTCTAAAAAATTAAACCAATGTTCACACAGTCTAAAAAATTAAAACCAATGTTCACACAGTCTAAAAAATTAAACCAAGTACCGCTCTTGTGACTACGCGCTCATTTCAACAGTAGGGGCCAGTATATTGAGGGCGGCGCCCATCTCCTCTCCCTCACTGCTTTACCTTCCCTGACCCTAAAGAGGGCAGGTACCCATTTACAGCTGTGTAAACTGGGGGACTGTCCTGAAGCCAAGGTGCGCAAACGGTCACCCATCCAATTGGTGACCACGCTCGACGCTGCTTAACCTTAGCTTCGGGAAAGCGAGTGCTCTGACCACTGAGCTATCCCGTCCCACTCAAA
>CM060347.1:36710344-36712844 GCA_030674155.1 Stramonita haemastoma | reverse complement strand
GGTATAAGAATAAAAGTAAGTAGGAAAATAAACTGAAACCTTAGGGAGATTCTTAAAGAGAAAGGTTGAGGAGGATGAAACTCCCCTCCACCCCCTTCCCCATCCCCCGAAAGATCCCCTTCTATAGATTGTTCATTATTTTTTTAAAAATCCAAATGAGTGAGGACGAAAATAAAATTAAAAAGAAAAAAAAATGTCAGCGGTAAGATGCTCAGAGGTTTCTGAAAGAGAAGATTTTTTTTAGTGGAGGTGAGAAGGAAATTGACAGCAACAATGTCTTAATTAGTCGTCCCCTTTCACTCTGTGGCTAATAGACAAGCAAACAGACCAGCAAGCAAGTAAAGGTGCAGAGGAATAAGCAAGCAAAACAAGCAAGCCAAAGAAAACAGAGAGAACAAAAGCTCTGAATAAACCACCCAACGGCTTAATCAGGAACGGGAAAAAAAAACCATCAGCCCCTCACACACACACACACACACACACACACACACACACACACACACACACACACACACACACACACACACACACACACACACCACACACACACACACCCACACCCACACGCCCACACTCATATACACACACAACACAACTCACAACACACCACACACACCACACACACACACACACACACACACACAACACCACACACACACGCACACACATCCGCGCACACACACACCAACACCATTACACCACAACACACATCACTCCTCGCTTCTCACACTCACACACCCCCAAACACACAGACACACAGACACACAGACATCATCAACACACAACACACACACACACTCACTCCTCACTACCACACACACACACACACACACACACACACACACACACACTCGAGCAAATTCAATCTAATGCACACATCCCACCCACCTACCCACATACACACACATACCCCACCCCCCCCACCCACACACTCGAGCAGATTCTTTCCAATGCACACACCCCCAACCACACAAACCCCCCCTACACACACAAATGACCCCCCCCCCCCCACACACCAACCCCCCACACACACACCGGAGCAAATTCTATCTAATGCACCCCCACCACCACACATACCACCGCCACACCACACCACACCACACCACATCACACACCACACCACACCACACCACACCACACCACACCACACACACACCACACACACACACACAAACCGGAGCAAATTCTACATAATTCACACACCCAACCCACCCTCCCACCCATTCCCCCCCTCTCCCCCGCATGCACACACACACTGGAGCAAATTCTATCTAATGCCCCCCCCCCACAAATCCACCCTCACCACCCCCCCCCCACAATTCCATCCACCCACCCACCCACCCACCCACCCACCCACACGCACACACACACACACACACACACACACACACACACACACACACACACACACACACAAACACACCCACTCCCCCGCCCCCCACACACCCACACCCATCCCCCCCCCACACACACATACTGGAGCAAATTTTATCTAATGCGCACACCCAACCCACTCCCCCCTCCCCCCCCCCCCACACACGTACACACACACACCCACACTCACATGCACATCCACACACAAACACACCACCCACCCACACACACACACTGAAACATATTTCATCCGAGACATCATTATTTTGGGGGCCATTGTTACAGCCTTATTGGAGAATGTGATAACCAGTTAGTTGCAGATTGCCTTAATTGTTGCAGTTTCAATAATATTTTGGCATGTTGAAGCTTGTTTGGAATTTTTTTGGGTATGAAATCACTTGATGATAATAGACGTCAAATTGAAGATTACACAACACACACACACACACACACACACACACACACACACACACACACACACACACACACACACACACACACACACACACACACACACACAGAGACACAGACACAGACATACACAAACACACGCAGACAAACACAGACACACACAGACAAACACAGACACACACAGACACGCAGACACAGACACAGACACAGGCGCAGACACACACACATACATAGACACACACAGACACACACAGAAACCCACAGACATACACAGACACACACACACACACCACATAGACACACACAGGCACACACAGAAACAGACACAGACACAGACACAGACAGACAGACAGATAGTCATACACACACACACACACACACACACACAAAACACACACACACACACACACGCACATATACAGACACTGGAAATAACATCAGTGCCGATTCCACTCCCCCTAAAAGTCCCTCGAATGAGACTAAACCGAGGTCCGCTTTTCTGAATAGTAGGCCATTTTGTGCTGGTGGGAACGGATGACAAAATTTACGAAACTGCATACACACGGGAACTGGATGTAAAAAAGCACACGGTGCTTATTCCATTATTCTCGATATACAAGAATAAATAGATAAATATTATAAATAAATACACACTCATCACACTCACACACACACACACACACACACACACACACACACACACACACACACACAC
>CM060347.1:36675344-36677844 GCA_030674155.1 Stramonita haemastoma | reverse complement strand
TATATATAAACAAGAATCTATGAGCACATGGCATTACAATTTTAGCTAGAATGATGTAAAATAGATTCTGAAAAAAGGTGATTACAAAAATTGATTTAAAAACAAACAAACAAAACCCAACAACCAGCAACAACAACAACAACAAAAAACCCCAACAACAACAGCAGTCAGAGTACATTATCACTATAACATAATATACAATAATCATAATACAGAAGCATAATACACATGTACGAGACCTGAGATCATGAATACAGTTTGTCGATGCTGGTGGTTCTTTCTGTTTCCGTCTTTGCTTGTTTGTTTGTTTGGCCGTCTGTTTTTTTTACCGATTGATTTCTTTGAGAATGTGATTCTAACAGTTGCCCCAATTTTTTAACATGTATAATAATGATAACGACTATAGTTTAGGAGCATGTTTGACGCATTTTTTGAAACAGGAAAGATTTATAGTTATGCTTAAAAGATACAATACTACTTTTCTCTTTAATATTTTTTGGTAAAGAATTCCAAACAATTCCTCCAGAGTAGCAAAGACTTGTTTTATAAAGATCGAGTCTTGGTTTAGGAATTATTATATTATTGGTGTATCTTGATGATTAATTGGGAATCTAGTAGCCAGGGTAGATGGAGCAAGACCATTCATTATGCGATACATTATGATTGCTTTATTATATTCCAGATGGTAAGTTAGGGGGAGAATGTCCAATTTAGTATAGTCTTGGGGTGACAAGGTGGAAGGCTTTAAGAGTACCACTTTAATAGCTCGTTTATGGATTCTTAAAAGGGGTTTTAAGCTATTAGCACTACATCCATCATACAATGTTGAGGCGTAATCAATAAATGATTGAATATAAGTAAAATAAAACTGTCTACGAGAATCTAGATCAAGAAAGTGTTTGATTTTAGAGAGCTGAAATATCTTTTGAGAGATTCGTTTGTATAAAAAATCAATATGGGGTGACCAGGAAAGATCATTATCAATAGTAACTCCTAGGAGTCTATGCGTGTCTACTTCTCTAATAACATTATTATCAATATAAATTGGTGGCAAAACAAAGGTTATATTTTGGCGTTTTTGTCGAGATGTAATTATCATGTATTTTGTTTTTTGATGATTTAGGGCCATATGATTAAGTTTTGTCCATTCCAGCAATTGATTGGCATTTTCTTGCATATAGTGAGATAGCTGTTTCAAGTCAGAATGAGAAGAATAGATAGAGGTGTCATCAGCAAAAAGTTCAGTTATGCCTTTCTAACAGATAAAGGAAGATCATTGATATATAGTGAAAAGAGAAGAGGCCCTAATACTGATCCTTGGGGAACACCAAATTTTTGTGAAAGAAATTCAGAATGTTCATTATTTAGCCAAACAGTGTGGTTTCGATTAGAAAGAAATGATTTTACGAGTGACAAAGCATCTTCTGAAATTTTATATAGTTTCAATTTACGGACTAAAAGGTTGTGATCTATGACGTCAAAGGCTTTTGCAAAGTCAATGAGTAGCACACCAGTAAATTTGTTATTGTTGATATTTTTTAACCATTCATCAACGAGGCTAATCAGGGCTGTATGGCAAGAATGATATTTTCTAAAGCCGGACTGATTTGGATGAAGTAAGTTATGCTTTGAAATGTGAGACATAAGGCACTGATAAATGTGTTTTTCTAACGGCTTTGAAAGAACTGGTAATATTGAAATAGGTCTATAATTTGAAGGAACGGTTTTATCACCTGACTTGTACAGAGGGATTATTTTGGCTTGTTTAAGAATATTGGGGAAGCAGCATTTATCAATACATAGGTTATACAGGTAAGTTAGGGAATCACATATTACAGGAGCACTAAGTTTAAGAATTTTTCCATCTAAGCCATCTAGACCACGAGCAGATGTCTGCTTGAGATGTATAAGAGAAAAATACACTTCATATACTGTCAAGAATGGGATTACTACATTTGAAGTGATCTTTTTTGAAATACAGAATTCATTCAATAAGGCAAGGTCATTGAAACAAGAGCTATCATTTTTAACTGTTGAGGAAGAAATTGTGGAAAAATGTTGGTTTAAAGTGGTGGCAGTAATATCTTTTATGACAGTTGTTTTTACTGATTTTTCCTTTGTAAGAGAATTAATAGTATTCCATATGACTTTTTGCTTATTGCCTGAGCTATCTGATATGAGGTCACGAAAATAATTCTTTTTGGCAATGCGCTTCATTGATGTAATTTTATTTCATTGCTTCTTAAAGTCAGTGAATTGTTTGGTTTCTTTGAGCTTGTCTCTTTTGATTATTTCCTCTTGAATTTCTTTACTTAGCCAAGGAGGTTTCGGAGTATGTTTAACTCGTTTTATTTTGAAAGGGGCATGTTTATTATAGATGTTGATGAAAGCATTTTGCCAAAATTCAAATGCTAGATTAGGGTCAGTAAACTGATAAACGTTTGAAAGAGAAGAATGTGAGAGGTCATTTAGAAAATCATTTTCATTGAAATTAGCAAAG